>JAWQFJ010019713.1:0-7500 GCA_034096865.1 Theodoxus fluviatilis | reverse complement strand
GTACACCAGTCCTCTCCACAGGGTCGTTGCCTAGTTACATGACGTAGCCCTCTGATGTGTTGTGTGACGTCCTTTCGCGCGCCTTCGTGATGGTTTAGTCAGTTGTGGCTAAGTGTTACAAATTCTAGATAACCTGCATCGGGTGTATAAGCAGGATAGCAGTAAGAGCAAGAGAGACATGTAAAAATGTGAATAGCAGCAATTGTGTCCTCACGGGATCGAGCCTGCGATAACTCTGAAGTTATAATGGTAAAGCTGGTTACGGATTGTGTCGCTGTGTATCGACCAGTGCGTGAATAAAGCTTTTCAAAAACCGCTACCGGAGTTTTGGACTTTGGCTTCTCGGCGCAAGCTAGAAGAACCCATATATCGACAGGACTTTGCAAAGGAAACAAGAATCAACATGTGTTTCATGTACATAACGATGGATGGATGGAGTTTCACGGCCTATCAGCCTTTGTAGGCTATCTAAGGTCATTGATCCCGAATATATAAAAAAATCAATAGAGCTAGTTACAAGAAACTCATGTCACGTCACAATATAAAAATGTATGTGCCTCTGACAAAACGCGTAGGGAGTTGCGGTGGGTCTATTCTTACCCACAACCCAAAGGGAGTTGAACATAACGATCCTGGTGCTAGTGGCAGTGGTGGTGACAGTGATGGAGGCGATAGGAATGAATGATGATGATGATGATGATCATGATCATGATGATGATGATGATGATGATGATGATGATGATGATGATGATGATGATGATGAAGAAGTTGCCGAAAGGCATCGAAATATTCTAAGAAGTACAAACACAGAAAGTCATATTGTTTTTTTGTTTTCTTTCTCTTTTTTGGAGATGATGATGATGAAAATGATGATGATGATGATGATGATGATGATGATGATGATGATGACTGTGCCGATGACACTGGTGAAGGTAATGGTGAGAGTAACCTTGGGTGATGACGACGACGACAGTGATGGTTTGGACAGTTCTGCCTCTCTTATCATGGACATTATTCACGCGAGATACTTCCGGTTTTCAAATCGAGGCAGACTGGGCAAACTTAATGGCGTCTTCTATGGCCAGCACCAGTACCAGTACATGGAGTGGAAATCTCCTTCATGTGCCTCCATTCTAGCATGGAAATGTGGAAGTATGGGCAAGTGGTGTTGCCAAAATACCCAGCAGAAAGAAAGGGAAAGGCTACGAAAAGTTCATCGAAGGATTTGTGCATGACATCGAAGGTAAGACAGGTTACCCTTCTCTCTTGTAGATCTAGATCTGTAGTGTTGATCATCATAAATGGTGTTTCTTGAAACAAGGTCAGTAAGCCTATATGTTAATTTATTACGCTAATATAACCATGGGCTGTCTTTGCAGATAGTTTGTTATATCTGATCATATATTTAATTTTGAGTCAAAACTGCCAGATAAGCGACTACTGCCAGCTGAGGTTGCATCGTCTGCCATGCCGACATCAACATGTCCGGTGTGATCAAGACTGTATAGAGGGCTCTCTACCATTGGCTGAACTATATTTTTGGACCAATCACAATAAGTTTCTCATGAGTAGAGGTTGTTACTATGTTAGGTCGTGCGAAGTGTTGGAATGCTCTTGCTTCATGGTGTAAACATTGCAGTTTCCCAGCTATAAACAAGAAAAACAACAACAACACGTATATTTCGCAGAAAACGTGTTATTTCAATCATTCAAAACTCATTTTGTAGCTAGCTTTCACCTATGCAGACCATACAAAGCTGTAAACAATTGCTTTCACAAGACCTAGATCTAAGCTCTTACAAGTCAGGGGTGTAATTCATGAACGTGGACTTTCAGCGTAGTCTTAGACTAGTCTTAGACTACTGCCGCTGGTCTCGGACCACTGTCGTAGTCTACAATTCATGAACGTGGACTGTCGTAGTCTACAATTCATGGACGTGGACTTTGGTTCAATCTCAGACTGAACTGCTGACTACGCTGGTCCAAGGATTTGTTGGACTACACACCAAAGTCCGAGACCGCCGCGAAATTAAATGGCCGACCTGTCTACGGTTCGCACAGAAAAAGCTGTATTTTGGGACACTAAAAACCCATCCAAAGAAAATGTAAGCTATGAACAGCATTAAATTATCAAAGCTGTATGTTGATTGCATCAATAGGTCGTGAAAGAGCTCACATTTTACAATTGGAAATGCAGGTCGCCGAGCATCTCAAGCTTCGCGCACGTCTATTTATAGCTGACTCGCGGACCTCAGCGACACCAGTAAACATTGTTGTCCTCGAACCTGCCTGCTGCTGTTGACATTGGGTACAATGCTAGTGTTGTCTGATGCTATGAAAACGATACATTAAAATTGCATCTGTGTTATGAAAACACTGCTCAGATTAAATTGCTTTATTTTTGGTAACTGAGAAAATGTGTGACGATGGCCAGGGTTTCACGAGTTTGGTGGGAAAAGTGCGAGCTGAAGCTGATCGAGTGTGTGTGTCTGTGTCACTGTGTGTGTATATTTTTCCTCATCAAGACAGATTTTTGTTCCATCCCTTCCTTACTGAATTTCAATGGTTCTCACTTGGAAATCCTGCCATATTGTAAAACTTGATCTTCTGCTCGTTTGCCTCTTGCTGATGAACTTAATAAACGGTGACACACACACACACACTCGAGCCAGCCTCAGCTCGCACTTCATTTGTCACCTCCTCCCACGCTGTCCGTCTTCTTTTGTTTGCTTGGGCTGTGTGTATGCTGCTGTTAATGTATCAGTATCTTGCTGACACCGCTTTTATGATAGCTACGGATTCCCGCTCGGTGAAATCGGGGCTTTTCTTCGAGGTTTTGCTACCGACCGTGGCTGACTTTTTTGACGGGAAGTTTGAAGCGGTACGCTATGTGCTTGCGCACTGGGCGGAATCCCCGGGAATTCCACCTCATTCAAAAAATAAACCATAGACTAGGTCAATCAGTCCCAGCCTTTCAAGTCAACACCCAGTCTGGGTTCGTGAATCGTAGACTCGCTTAGTCCCAGATTAGTCCCAGACTACGCCGTGGTCTGGGACTAGTCTGGGACTCAAAAGTCCAAGACCAGTGCTCTCGAAAGTCCACGTTCATGAATTACACCCCAGGGGCGGACGAGGGGGGGGGGGGGGGTGCGGGGTTTCCGGAACCCCCCCCCTCCCCAACAGAAAAAAAACAACAACAAAACTTGAAGAAGTTGCCGATAGACGAAATAACTGACGATTCAGATATCACATCAGTTTTTCACAAAATAGAACACACCAATTGAGGGAGCTCCAGACCTCCCTCGGCCTCCCGCCTTCCTTATGAGCGAGGAACCTCCTAGCCCTCGCGATTCTCTCGAGATTTTGGGCCAAACAAACGCGCCCATTACCTCCTCGGCGGAGGTAATTATTGCTGTGTCGTTATAACTATCTGTATATAGGACAGGAGGCTTAAATGGGTTTAGGCTTATTCCTCATGATGGAATTAGAGTGTGGTTATCTAGTCAGTGCAGACTAAGCCAACAGCTCTGATTGGACTTGCATGGTGTGATCTTCATCTATGACCATGGTCTGTGGAATCTTACACTGAGGAAAGAAACATGGGAATTTAGACCGGGTTGCTTTATAGAATATTTGGACATTGACCTTCAATTGATCTATTAAAGGATGCGTGGCAAGTGATTTTGTGAATATACTTTAGACTAAGTTGGAAGCATGTTTTTCCACTATATTTCAACTTTATTGTCTGCATAGCTTATGTGATACATTAGCTTGTTTTGCATTTTCAGGTGTAACAATAATCCAAATTTTGGACTTCACTTTAAAAATTACAAAGTAATGGACATGAATGACTCAATGAGTCAAACTATACAGTTTTAGTGTTGATTGTTATGCAGTGAATAACATTTTCACTGTGTGTGTGTTTTTTTTTAACGGAAATAATCGATATATTTGACGATAAAGAATTGCTACTCAATTGGTCATGCTAAAAATGTTCTGATTTGTAAGATTGTAGGAAACAAACTATAGATTTTGTGGTCTGAAACTGATATTCATCGCTTAAACAAAGATCAGGTTGGCACCTCAAGGGAACACTACCACCACACACTCTAATGTTTAGCTTGTGTCAGAGTGCAATAATTCACCCTTGTATGCAACAATGTACACTGGCTGTTTATGAACTTGAAATTTAGCTCTCAGTTTTTCCACAAGCATGGACCAACTGAGATTATGTGCATGCACCCAAAAATATGCATATTCCAGAACTATTGTCATTATTCAGAGCTCATTTTAATTTACCTTGCCTCTCATTCCATGTGGTTTGTCTTGAAGTTTTCAAGCTTTCATGCATTGAACACTGAGACATTAGAAAGTTTCCCTTATCTCTCAAACCATCCTAAAAGTTGTTCTGTCTGCACACTACATTCATACTTATGGTAGGATTGCACTGAAGCTCAGTGCACAGCTCAACACAGCGTAGTCTTTGGCTGTGCACAGCACCCCAAAAAGAACCTGGTGTTTTTGGAGACCAGCCGTTTTTTTCGCTGAAGTTTCACATTGCACGTTAATCATTGATAACCAACGCCGATAACCCCACGTTCAACCTGTTCACTGAACGCGACACTGACAGAACTCGCTTCCCCATCAAGTAATTTCCACTCAGAAGCAAAATCCAAGGCTTTTGCCCACGTAATATCGGTAAAAGGCTTGATGTAGTCATTGTTTACATTTTGGAAATGTATAGCACACGCATACGCGGCCACTCAGCAGTAAATCTGACCTAATTTCTGATTGGCCAAAATTACCAAAATGTGTCACGGGAAGTAACTCCTGTATAGTTTTGTTTCGAAAGGGAGGCAATCCTTGCCATACAAATCCGCACTTTTAAAAGTTATTTTTCACTGTTTTAAAAATGCGATCGAAGTGGGAACTTTGTTGTTTTCAATCCCCAATACCATGTACTATCATAATATAATATGGGAACATCGTCCATATTTTTGATGAGCGGACCTGTGGAAGGAGTTGTTATATGATGCCACGCCCTGCGGTCTATATCCTATAGGGTCGTTTTCCCGACCCCACCCCCCCACCCCCCGCTCTCACGTTTCGGTTGAGCTCAAAGCGCTTGTATAGGGTCGTTAATTGGCCCTCCCCCCCCCCCTCCCCCCCGCTTTCACGTTTTGGTTGAGCACTGAAACCCCCCCCCCCCCCCCCCCCGCTATAACGTTTCGGTTGAGCACACACACACACACACACACACACACACACACACACACACACACACACACACACACACACACACACCGCTCTTTAAAAAGTTTGGAAACCCTCCCCCAAAAATGAACTGATCCGCGCCTGCAAGTTACCTTGAATTTTTGCCAGGATCACGCCGAGTCTTCCAGATCCATTGTTTCTCCTGCCTCTTGTCTGTGAGGAATTTGAAAAAGGACAGTCTGGAGTTCTCGTCATATCGATCATCGTTCTCGCAATAAGGAACACCGCAGTGTCTACGTGATAATGAAGCCTTCAGTTTCGCCATAGACGCTGGACGCCATTAAGTTTGCCCAGTCCGTCTCGTTTTCGATTTCAAAATGGCCGCTGCGTGAATAACGTCTATTGCATGTTGTGGCCCATAATCGATCCAGCTCCTTCAAGGCGGCCTCAGGTACGGCTTTTCATTTCAGTTCTAGATAACCACACTCTAATTCCATCATGAGGAATAAGCCTAAACCCATTTAAGCCTCCTGTCCTATATACAGATAGTTATAACGACACAGCAATAATTACCTCCGCCGAGGAGGTAATGGGCGCGTTTGTTTGGCCCAAAATCTCGAGAGAATCGCGAGGGCTAGGAGGTTCCTCGCTCATAAGGAAGGCGGGAGGCCGAGGGAGGTCTGGAGCTCCCTCAATTGGTGTGTTCTATTTTGTGAAAAACTGATGTGATATCTGAATCGTCAGTTATTTCGTCTATCGGCAACTTCTTCACCGACTCTGGCGCCAGGACGCAGCCATGTTCTTCCGCCTTGCGAGATGATTGGCCGTTTTTCTAGCTGTAGGAGCGTCTCACTCGCCCTCGACTAGCCATTCAGGGAGAATCGCGAGATTTTGGGCCAAACAAACGCGCCCAATGTTTTACCCTCAGTTCGTTAGTTAGTTATTCTGCAAAATAACAGAAAAATTTAGAGATATATTTTGATGACATTTGGTGGAAGGTTAGGGGTTTGCCCACAAAACAATATGTATGTTTTTGGAACTTGTGTGTCATCTCGTTTAAAAATTACAAGCATTAAAAGAAATTTTATCACTCACCATGAAGCTGATGCCGTCAAACTATTAATGACGTCTGCGTATACATGCGTTCTGCATTCGGAGACCTCTAGTAGAAGCTGAAATGAACTAGACTTGTGGCGTCAGGCCTGGCTAGCAGAACATGCTGCCTGAATTTTACAGGCCATGGAAGAGAAATTGTGACTTCCTGGGCAGAGGTTTGCGCCCTCAAAGTGCTCCCTCTTTGGATGTATTTTTTGTTACTTGTTTCTTTCGCAAAGTACTCCAAAGATGCCACGATATTCCAGAATATTCGAGCACCTTCACAGCACTTGGCGATCAGTCGGAATGTCGTGAGGCACATCTGGGTGCTGCTGCTTACTCATTTAACTTCACCACTTTCCTTCTCTTGCTGCTCCCTCGTCTTTTCGTCCCTCAGTGCTGGGTTCATGTCCATGTTCTCGAGTGACGAATTTTGCTTGCCCAATCACTCCCTCGTCTTTTCTTTAACGTGTTTATAGGCTAGACTTGTTAGCTGTTCCCGTTAATGTCCGCACGTTTTGTATAAAACCTAGCCTCGCGCTCACACAGCGAGTGTGCTTGTAATAAAACGTGGAAGGTGGCTCGATCTCTACCCAGTGTCCTTCTTTACCTAGCCTCCACCGGCACCATCATTTTGTACAAGTCAAGGAAGAGCACTCAAACAGAAATACAATGTCTTTGATCTGTATATATATTTGTTGACATTAAGCATTAATTGTAGTTCAACTACATGTACTTTTACTCAACTCCCCCCAAAACAACAGCAATAAACCGACTTAACTGGATCAATTCTTCTCCGAAACTACCGGCAGTTTGGCGTCTTTCAGCTGATGGGATGCATTACGCGAACAATGCCCGCTTTTCCACCATGGACCAGGACAATGACAATTGGGACAAGGGGCAGTGTGCGCAGATAACCAAGGGGGGCTGGTGGTACCGTCAGTGCGGAGTTATCTTCCCCCACGGCCTTTACAAGAATGGCGTGGAGGGCAACACCTGGTTTACCTTTGGAGGCTGGATGAAGCACCTCAAGTGGTCTGAAATGAAGCTACGCTGATTCCAAGGACCCGCGATGAAGTTGATGTAAGTGGACGTAGGAGAGTGTGTTTGTGTGTTTGTCTTTGTGTGTGTCCCTTCGTCCGTCAACTCGTCACACCTTCTGTATGACTCTCTCTCTCTCTCCCTTCTACC
>JAWQFJ010019710.1:40000-78154 GCA_034096865.1 Theodoxus fluviatilis | reverse complement strand
AAAGAAAAAAAAAGAAAAAAAATACGTTTTCTAGGCTGTGCTTCGCGCGATACTCTCAATCTAATTTTAAACGCTGAGCACGTCAGGAAAACGTGCCCTTGCATCCCATTGGTTAATTCTGAAGGCTCGTGTGCCTTCTGCTTCCTGATTGGTTCTTTGGCTAGGTGACCTCGTTTCATTTCCACGCCAGTCCGGTCAGTTGGTTCAAGCGAGGACAGAGTGAAAAGAGCTTGTATTGTTTGTGGTGCAGTGTTTCTTTGAGAATCAGATTATCATCATGCCTGGAAAGTGTCGCTTTCAAGACTCTTGGACAGGAGACCCTGAATACCGTGAGTGGGTCATGCGAGCGAGAGTGGATGGGATGGCAAAGTGCCGATTTTGTGAAAAAGACTTTGCTGTATCCAACATGGAAGCGGCAGCGTTGAAAAGCCACATGAAAGGTGTCGCGCACCAGGCGCGTGCTAAAAAACACCAAGAAGAAAAGAGCAAACGTCAAACACGAATATCAGATTTTGTTCAAACTGCAAAAAATGCTGAGACAGAGAGTGCTTCAAAGGTGGTGGTTCCAGCTGGCGCTGCTACGCCGGTCGAAACTAGGCCTGCACCCACTGGCAGTGGCAGTAGATCTACTGGGATTGACACTTTCTTGACAACAGAGGACACACTGAAAGCAGAAATTTTGTGGACTTTGAAAATGGTCATCTCCCACTTCTCATTCTCCAGTACCAAAGGAATGAACGAGCTGTTCCGTCGCATGTTTCCCGACAGTGTCATCGCCTCCAAGTTTGCCTTGAGTGAAAGCAAAGCCCGGTGTGACATCGCCGATGGTAACTTCATCGCGCATGGTTCTGCGCATGCGTCAAAGCCGAAAGTGAGGCGTGTATCGCGCCTTGTTCAAAGGTGATGTGCCGCGAGACTTTAGATTTTGTGTTTTTCGGTCAATGTGTTCATTTATTGACCGAAAAACACAAAATCTAAAGTCTCGCGGCACATCACCTTTGAACAAGGCGCGATACACGCGTCACTTTCGGTTTTGACGCATGCAGAGAACCATGCGCGATTAGTTACCATCGGCGATGTCACACCGGTACTTGATAACTTTTGGTCTGGGGCCACATTTCTTAGACATGCTCAAGGCAAAGGCCCGGTCTTCTGATTCTCTGGTGCTGCTCTTTGATGAGTCCCTGAATGCTGAACTTCATAAGAAACAACTGGATATCCATGTCCGATTTTGCTATTTACCATTTGGCGCTGGATCGAAATGGCGACCGCATGTCTGTTTCAAAATGTTGCTGTTTCTAACGTTATTTGGTCAAATATAGTTCTGGTTTAATTAGAATAGCTTAAATATATCATATTCAAGAAGGGGATAACGATATATATGCTCATTTCTAAGCCATTTCGAAGACATTAGCGCCATTTTGGTAAATAGCATGACCGTCAAAATCACACAATGATTCATGGCGAGTAAGAGCGTGACGGCGCAGATGCGATTTTGACGGACAAATCAGCTGAAATTGGTTAGTTTATTGAGGTTTTTGTTTCAGTTTATGCTAGAACAATCAGATAGGAAGATATTTATTGCAATATTTTGCACATATTGGAAAAAGTATTGTAGAACTCGGGACCTTCAGCGAGTGCTAAATAGACGCCGCACGCGATGTTCGAAGAAATTTCATCAGACCGGAAGTGGCCGTCGGTTCGATAGAATCCACTTTTTCTAGGATTCGCACATATCAATAACACAAAATACCAATGTAACATGAAAGATGAAAGTCTTTCTGAGTTGTCTAATTTTTTTAAACTAGTGGTAGGATTCCATGGTAATTTGTATCAAATCTTTGCGCTACTACAGTACTAGCCAAAATGCACTCGGCAATACCACTTCACTTTCATGGCTAATTGTGGACAATCCACAAAATATTGTGAATAAAAACAAGAATGAAAGTTGTTTATGAAGCAGAAGGTTTCAAGAACATGTGTCGTGTAGTTTTGTGTTAATCCGTCTTATTTCCGCTGAGAACATACAAGCCGATTACGTAAAAAAAAACACCCTCCGCCACTACCGACTCGCGGTGGCTCGACGGAGTTTGCATTTCGCGACTCGGGTTGGTCTCTTCTAAACACTCGTCCGTCGAAGTTTCTCATTTGATCAAGTTGAAACTTTACTACTCATTAGAGGAAAGATTGCTCTTTCGTTCGGTGTATGTTTGAACTTCCGGTGAAAATCGAAAGACGAGTTATGGATGAAAGTTCGAACGTCATCGGACATTTTGTTAAAATTTGCTCACTCCCGCTTTCGTACAGACACCCTCGGATTCTACAAGATTTCCCCCTTCCAACGCTATATTCGATGTTAATGTACGATGAATCTACTTTTTGTCTAGCGCCCGGATTGTGCGCTTGAAAGGAGAAAATAGGCGGAAATTTTCCACCTGTTTGTGCTCGATTACCACATTCAGCGTGCGTTAATCGTTGAAGCACCAGACAATTTGGGACAAAAGTATCATCATTTTAAGGAGTACTTGTTTGAAAATTTTCTGCATTTGTCAGTTTTTGAATCAATCTGCTGTAAAAATAATAACAAGAATTATAATTTTTTTTACAACGGGTGTATTGTGCGTGAGTTTGGTCGTGCGCCATACACTTTTCTCTTTAAAATTGTCATGTATCACAGTACGCTAGGTCATGGAAAATGTTGTTGAAGGTCATGGAAAGTCATGGAAAAGTCATGGAATTTTGTATCTAAAAACCCATGTACGCATCCATGTGCATTCAAGTATATGATGAATATTGCAGCAAGGAAATGATGAGCAATATTTTAAGGTGTTCTCACTGCATACTGCATCATTGTCTTTTTTTTACTGAAAACTTTAAACACAAGCAGGTGTGTGTGTGTAGGAGTGTGTGTGCATGCATGTGTGCACATGGGAGCAATTTTATGCCCACAAACTACACTAAGATAAAAGTTTCAAAACACAGCAAACACTACCTATCTATTAGTAGTGATAGAAAGCAAACAGCACTTTACCATTATCATAGACTTGTGATACTATTGTATGGGTCACCAACCTGAAACATGCGAAGTACCTTCCTGAGATTTCAGGCAGGTTGGTCAAAAGGCATGTTTGTTAGGTGTAGAATCTTAAGAGAATCTCGAGGGTTAGGCGTTGCCTACGTTTCTCACTCATTAGCCATAGGTGCGTCTCCCTCTCCCTTTACTAGCCATCGAGGTGAGCCACTTGCCTAACAAACGTGCCCATACCTTTGCCAAGTGCCACTAGAGCAGACCTTGAATGCAGAAGGAACACTGAAGAACATCTGAACATGAAATGATGAAGAGGGAAGTGCATGCTGCAATCTGATCTTTGCATTGAGCTTGTTGGAAAAATAAAGCACTCCATTCTTCTTTTGGTTCTCAAAGAGAGCTACTGAGTAGGGAGTCGACGCTGGCCAGGATGTACCTGCGCAAGGCCTTCCTGCAGCTGCTGGACCACTGCAACTCCCCGGCCATGTCGCTGTCTCTGGGGGCTGGAGGAGGAATGGCTGCCTGTGCTGCCACGCTGCAGGAACTGGACATTGAGAACCTGCAACTGCTGTCAGATGGGCTCCTGGCTGCACCCTATGCCTCAGGCACCCTCCTCCTGTCACAGGTCAGTATGCACCCTGACTGTTGAAAATAGCCTGAATGTGGTTGTGTACTCTCTCTCTCTCTCTCTCTCTCTCTCTGTGATAATCTTTTATCTCTCTTTCTTACATTATCTGTGTGAGTGTGTTTGTGTGCCTGCTTGCTCTTTCTCTTTCTCTCTCTTTCTCTCTCTCTCTCTCTTTCTCTCTCTCTCTTTCTCTCTCTCATTCTCTCTCTCTTTCATTCTCTCTCTCTCTCTCTCTCTCTCTCTCTCTCTCTCTCTCTCTCTCTCTCTCTCTCTCTCTTTCTCTCTCTCTCTCTCTCTCTCTCTCTCTCTCTCTCTCTCTCTCTCTCTCTCTCTCTCTCTCTCTCTCTCTCTCTCTCTCTCTCATTCTCTCTTTCTCTCTTTCTCTCTCATTTGCCCTTTTTTCACTCAGTCTGTTTCCTTTTGCTAGTATTGGACATGTGCCAAAAAGAAAACTTTCAAGGGTACCCTCCTTCTTGCAGGCACCCTCGGAAGGCCCGGCAGTGTTTTCTAGTTCCTTGACACAAGTGGTCTACAGCAACCCTGACCGCCTGAAGCGGGAGCTGGCTGTGGCAATCGCACGAGCCTCCCAGCAGGGCGAGGACTACCTGATTGAACTCACCAACCAAATCTGCCTCTGTCTCCAGGTCTGTGTATGTGTTTGTATTGGAGAATGAAGGAACACTACTGAATCATTTGGATGTTTCACCACCCCTTTGTTGAGGAATGGAGATAGATAGTTTACAGTGAAGATGGAAGTCAACAGTTCCTTGTATGGTTGAATTGTCAGCTATTTATGTCATTACATCGATGAGACAAACAAAGAAAGAAGTAGTGAGAACTGTAACCCAACCAACCTTACTTTTCCTGCCAACCCTAAACATTTTTTCCAATTGTGCAAATAAAAGGAAAAAAGGACAGAAATTGATGGTAAACAATAAACAGGGTTTCATCCCATCTTCCCTACTTTACGAGCACTATTTTTGTTTGAAAACGTGTTTTCAGTGAAAGAGAAGCTTGATTTATGTTCAATCTAGCCTCATCTATGTAAATAAAAGTCCAGCCCGACCTACCCACCTTTTTTTTCCTCCTGTCACCATAACCATAAATATATTTTTGACTCACATGTGAAGCAAAAGTGAGTCTATGTACTCACCCGTGTCGTCCGTCCGGGCGTCCGGGCGTCCGTGAAAAACTTTAACGTTGGATTTTTCTCTGAGACTATTAAGTCTATCAACACCCAATTTGGCATGATGGTGTATGATGACAAGGCGTCAAAAAACATACATAGTGACTTGACCTTGCTTGAAGGTCAAGGTCGCAGGGGCCATAAATGTTGTCTAAAAAACAGCCATTTTTCACATTTTCCCAATTTTCTCTGAAGTTTTTGAGATTGGATACCTGACCTATATATGGTGTATAGGGCAAAGTAATCCCTATCTTTTGATACCAGTTTGATTGACCTTGCTTCAAGGTCAAGGTCACAGGAGCTCTTTAAAGTTGGATTGTATACATATTTTGAAGTGACCTTGACCCTGAACTATGAAAGATAACTTTTCCAAACTTCATAACACTGTAGTACACATGTTATACTTTCATAATAGGTCACCTGTGTTGTCCGTCCGGGCGTCCAGGCGTCTGTCCGGGCGTCCGGGCGTCCTTTAATCCGTAAAAAACTTTAACGTTGGATTTTTCTCGGAGACTATTAAGTCTATCAACACCCAATTTGGCATGATAGTGTAGGATGACAAGGCGTACAAAAACATACACAGTGACTTGACCTTGCTTCAAGGTCAAGGTCACAGGAACTCTTTAAAGTTGGATTGTATACATATTTTGAAGTGACCTTGACCCTGAACTATGGAAGATAACTCTTCCAAACTTCATAACAATGTAGTACACATGTTATACTTTCATCATGATACACATTTGGTCACATGTCATCAAGGTCAAGGTCACTTTGACCCTTATGAAATGTGACCAAAATGGGGTAGTGAACCACTAAAAGTGACCATATCTCATGGTAGAAAGTGCCAATAAGCACCATTGTGCTTCCTATGTCTTGAATTAACAGCTTTGTGTTGCATGACCTTGGATGACCTTGACCTTGGGTCAAGGTCACATGTATTTTTGTAGGAAAAATGTGTAAAGCAGTTCTTAGTGTATGATGTCATTGCTAGGTTTAGTTGTTTGACCTTGAAGGACACCTGAAGGTCAAGGTCATGTAAAGGTCAAGGTCATGTAAAGGTCAAGGTCAAGCATGTGAGTCGTATGGGCTTTGCCCTTCTTGTTGTTTTTGACCTAAGGGGAGACACCACTATAAAAACGGTCAAAATGTCAACTTTGGGTGATTTTGACTTATGACCATTTTTTAGTTGTTTCAACCTTCTGCAATGTAATTTCAATAGTCTCTCTATTTAAAACATGCTAGAAAACATGTAAACATGCGAAAAAAGAACCTAACCCCTTTGAGAATTTTTGCTGGCACCATTTGAAATACATAGAGGATGGGAAAAGCAAGTTTTCCCAAGGTTTCTTTTTTCACGTTATCTCCTAAACTACTTTTTGTGAACTAGAAATTATGCAGAAAATATTCAGGCCATTGTAGAAATTTTAATTTTGCTGTATATAGATTCTGAGCTACTTTTTTGAAAGAGATAGAAAATTACATGTTATTTAAATAATTAACAGATGGCCTACTTTTTTTTCTCCATTGAGCAAAAGTGGTTTTCACTTATTTTCACGTATATCTTTGAATTGCCATGCATGAAAGTTTTAAAACTCATTGCAGTTAAGAAATTGTCTCCCTTACCTATGTCTCCCCGCAGGACTTGTTCCTTTCAATTACTACAGAGAGAAAAAGCACAGAACAAAAATTAAATAGCAAATCTATGCATTTGATTGCTTGCATGGATACCAGAAGAAGTTCAAATATATCAGGGAAATATGGAACTGATACTAAAGTGCACAGCAGAAAAAGGATGACATGAAATGATGAAGAAAACTGGGGGTGTAGCAACTAGGAATGGTAGAATAGGAAACTTAATCGCCAATAGTGGTATTTGGTTTGGTCTAGATTATGGCTGCAAACCTTATTTTAAAGCTAAAAAATCTTATGCCTTTTGCTGGTGGACTTTTTGTGCAGTTTTCTTGATAGAACCTGAGATCACCCTGTACTCAGTCCATGAGCTTCTAGGGCAGACTGTGACTTAAGGAATAGACGTACCACCACCATCACCATCACCCGTCCCCACCCCCACACCTACACTCATACCTACACCAACAACCCCCACCCGCACTCCTACCCCCCCTACACTAACACCCTCCCCTTCCCTACCCATCCACCCCCCATTCCCCCCTCCACCACCAACCACCATTACTGCAGCTGCTAAAGAGTTTTTTGTCTTGTCATATCCAAACAGAAAAGTTTAACCTGGGTCCTCCATCCCTATTGGCCTTAGGGCTGTGCCTTGAGTGTGTTGAGTGGTGGGGGGCATGTAACCCCCAGTGCCTCAGTGCTGTTTATCTAGTGATTACAACACCCTCAAACCCCACCCCCCCCCCCCAAATAGTTGTGGTTAAGGTAAAATTGGAAAATGAAATTAAAAAAGGGGTCGGTAGTTTGGTCTGAACTTTTTAAATCTTTTTTTTGACTCACATGCGAAGCAAAAGTGAGTCTATGTACTCACCCGTGTCGTCCGTCCGGGCGTCCGGGCGTCCGGGCGTCCGTGAAAAACTTTAACGTTGGATTTTTCTCGGAGACTATTAAGTCTATCAACACCCAATTTGGCATGATGGTGTATGATAACAAGGCCTCAAAAAACATACACAGTGACTTGTCCTTGCTTCAAGGTCAAGGTCGCAGGGGCCATAAATGTTGTCTAAAAAACAGTCATTTTTCACATTTTCTCAATTTTCTCTAAAGTTTTTGAGATTGGATACCTGACCTATATATGGTATATAGGGCAAAGTAATCCCTATCTTTTGATACCAGTTTGGTTGACCTTGTTTCAAGGTCAAGGTCACAGGAGCTCTTTAAAGTTGGATTGTATACATATTTTGAAGTGACCTTGACCCTGAACTATGGAAGATAACTGTTTCAAACTTAATAATTATGTGGGGCACATGTTATACTTTCATCATGAGACACATTTGGTCACATATCATCAAGGTCAAGGTCACTTTGACCCTTATGAAATGTGACCAAAATGGGGTAGTGAACCACTAAAAGTGACCATATCTCATGGTAGAAAGTGCCAATAAGCACCATTGTGCTTCCTATGTCTTGAATTAACAGCTTGTGTTGCATGACCTTGGATGACCTTGACCTTGGGTCAAGGTCACATGTATTTTGGTAGGAAAAATGTGTAAAGCATTTCTTAGTGTATGATGTCATTGGTAGGTTTAGTTGTTTGACCTTGACCTTGAAGGTCACCTGAAGGTCAAGGTCATGTAAAGGTCAAGGTCAAGCATGTGAGTCGTATGGTCTGAACTTTTTTCTTCTTTTTTTTTCTTATTAGAAGAGGCCAAATTTAACATAAATCAAACTTTATTTCACTGAAAACACTTTTTAAAAACTTCATTATTGGATTCCCAGAGTGTTCATAGTGCAGGGAAGATGCGTCAGCAGGCAGTTCATTGTTGCTAAAAATTATTCCTTTTTGGGGGGAGAGGTGTGTGTGTGTGTGTTCTTTTATCTTTTTTCTTTTTTTCATGATTAAAAAAAAAGGTTTAGGGTTGGCAGAGAAAAATAGGGTCAGTCAGATTACCATAACCAAAACTTCCTTCTTGTGTTTTTTTTTGCCTCAGCACATGGTGACACTGCATGGGGAATGCGCATGAGTTTAAGGGGAAAAGTGATGTTGCTGTCCAGTGTTCAGAGAAACAAATTGTGATGTAGACAGTTTGCTGCTTGAACTTTTGAAATGGGTGTGGAATGCTTTCAGTGTTTGAGTAACCTCTTCAGATTGAAGAGGACAGATGTTTCAAAGAAGGATTCCTCCCAATTTTCTGTTCATCTTCATCTCATGACTGTGTTGTGGCTGCTTCATCCTGCTAAGTATACACACGAAAAAGGAAAGGAAAAAGAAAAAAAGAAATTGTTCTAAAGAGCTGCATGTTTGGTGTCATCACCTATAGCCTGGCACTGCTGTTGCAGAATGCACCCGAGATGTTTCCCTGTGAGGTGGTTCCAGTGACAGAGAGCAAGGTCAACACGGACGTCGTCTTCCCAGGTGCCGCTTGCCTGGTCATCTCCTGTGTTGCCGACCCCAAGGCCTCCAAGAAAGAGTAAGCCCCCCCCCCTGCTTGCTCCCCCTGTGGGTTGGGGGTGAGAATAGACCCACCTCGTCTCCCTACGTGATTCGTAAGAGGCGGAAAAATGGGAACATCGTGACTTGACTTGACTTGCTCCTATAGGTTTCCACGATAAATAATGGCCTTCCATTACATACAAAGGCTGACAAGCCATACAAATCCATCCATCCATCCTCCTGCTTGCTGAACTCAGATGGCGTGCTCCATTACAAATGTTGGCATATGTCCATAGTTCAAACTTCTGTCTTTTTTTTTTGATAGGAGAAAAGCGATAAAGAGAAACAAGATCTATTGTTACAGTTGAAGGAAGTTTTGGGAATTTGTCTGAGGGAATGCATGATATTTTAAGGTCAAGGTCAGGTCACAAAGGCAAAGTAATGATAAAGATGTACATGTATGTGCAGTTCTTTCCATCTGCAAGACTGCGACCCATTTTTATATTACTTTGCCCTGTCTTTAGTCATTAGGTTGGGGCCATCTGTTTTTCTCTCTGTCCTTTGAAATGGCAATAGTTGACAGACCAAATGCAAATAATGACTGTGGAATTTTCTTTGAACTTTGTGTCATAAGGACAGCAGCAGCTGCCTCATGATAACATCATATGTAATCAAAAACTTTTCAATGATAAAACAACCACCGCAAAGTAAAGCTCTTGGTCATGTAAAGACAAGTTAGAGACAAAAGGATACAGGATAACAAGATGCATGCATTTCTGAATAAAAAGTCTTCACCAGAGACAGGAGGTAAAGGCATGTACTTAAGGGGAGCCAGCTAAAGTGATAAAAGTGAAGTAAATCTCATATTGAAAAATCTTTTCAGGGAGACATTTTACACCTCTGCCTTTATGCAGGGTCTCTCCCTACAAGTCTCCCTGGGCCCGCATTGCCACATACACTGGAAAGAAGATCAAGAAGACTGGACAGCCCATGAAGCAGGAGGTGGTCTCCTACCCTCGGGACGTCAGCTCCAACAGCAACAGCAGCGAGCAGTACTCCCCAGCCATCGTACCCACAGACACCATCCACCTGCGTGTGGGTGTTTCGCCCCCACCTGGCCTGACCCTCACCATCCATGGCTTCCCCTCCCAGTTCTGGATGGCCATGGCTTACATCGAGACTCTGGTAACGGAGGACTTTGGGTGTGGGGTTCAATCCTGTGGCTCAGAGTTTGGTCGTAACCCAGACGCCTCTGCCGTCCTTCTCCGCCCAGCATCTTCCCAGCCCAGCCTGTGGAGCCTAGACAACATTGTGGTGACAGCACCAGTCCTGGCCCACCTGGTGGAGATCTTCTGCAATTTCCTGTGCCGGGTGGAGCTGCCGGCTCTGATCAAGGAGTATCTCTTCCACCTGTTTGCACAGTGCCTGCGGCTGCTGCACTACTGTGAGGGAGGGACAGGTGCATCCCTGAGTCGCCTCAGTCCTCGCCTGAGTCCCACCCAGGGCATCTTCCAGTGCCTGCCCCAGGAGCTGCGGAAGCTGTATGAGCATGAGACGCGGGCCATGCCTGGACCCTCCTCCAGCACATCTGGGCAGGGCAGCCAGCCTCGGCGGCTGTCCACGTACCTGCAGGCCTTGTTTGAGGCCAACCTGGCCACTTTTGAGATCTTCTCCCTCAGCATGACCTCACTTCTGAAGGAGCCCACCACCCCCACAGGGGCTGAAGCACCCCCAGCTGTTGCCCAGGCACCCCTGAAGCGGAAGAAGCTCAAGTCTAAGCGGGAGAGGGCAGAGGTGGCCAGTGCACGTCCTCAGCCTGGCCCCTCCTCCAGTGAGAGTGAGGTGTTCAGCACACCCACCAACGTGGTCAGCTCCACCTCCCTGGCAGGCACTTCTTCCTCGGATCAGGGAGCTTCCCTGACCACTGCCCAGGCCAACTCCTCCACTTCCTCCGTTGTGATCAGCATCAGCAGTTCGCCCTCAGTAGCAGCTAACCTGGAAGACATGCTGTGGTTCACACGGGCGGCCACTATCTCCAACATCCTACGCTACCTGGGCTTTGAGGAAAGTGGGGGAGGAAGCCAGGTGAGCGAGGCCATTGCGGATGCCTGCAACCTCCTCTCTATGCCCACTGTGGCTGCCCGCCTGCTTGTCATCTCTGGCATTCCAAAGGAACTGGATGCAGCCCTAACCCAGGAGGCCATCTGGAAGGTGTGCAATTCGCTGGGACCCCTGGATCGTTCCAGCGTCTTCCTCCCACCCCATGTCACCCCCTCTGCCCCTCCCCCTGAGCGAGAGAAAATGGAGAAGGGTGAGAAGGAAAAGGGAAAAGAAAAGACAGTGGCTGCTGGCACTCAGGGAAAAGTGCCGAGTGGGGAGCAGAAGGTCTATCGCAACAAGGTAAGAGTAAAGGAGTTATCATTAAAGCAGATTATGAAAAGAATGTTCTGTTTGAATGTGTGTTTGAGGTGATAGATCCGAGTTGTCTGGAAAATACATCTGCCCTCACAGAAAGTACTCCTTGACAGAGACAGTAATTTAGTGAAGCTGGCAGGTGCCTTATAACATAATTTGATGTAAAAGTAGTGTTTGATCAGTGATGTAGATGAATTAGTTACCAAGATTGCATGGTAATACTTTCTTTTTAATCTGTTTAATCAGTGCAGAAGATGTGGAAAACATAGTAGTAAGAGAAACTTTGAAATGCTCACTCCATTACTCCACGATGATAATTACCACTCACTTGACACCGAGAGAAACGCCATAGATCTGCAATGCCACTCAATCTCTTTGAGTCTGACTGAGGTTTCCCCTTGCAGGGCTATGCCGTGGTGTGTCTGCCCACCAGGGCCAAGGTGGAGGCAGTGCGCAAGGCCCTGTACAAGTGCAGGGCTTTATTGGAGGGTTACGTGGGGATCGACTCGGACACACTGGACGTTGGGGAGCTCCCCGAGGAGGTTCTCAACATCTCCACAATCTCCCCTGCCCTCCTGGCCGAATCCGCCGGCAATGCCGCCCTGGAGGACTACCTGATGAATCTCCTCTTCCGTGACCCCTCAACCTTTGACATGAAGGTCAAGGCCACTCAGGCTTTGACCGAGATCTTCTACTGCTGTTTCTTTGTGGAACAGCAGAAGGCGGGGCCAGAGGCTGGTCAGGACTCGGGCTACATCTCTCTGGGTCGCCAGCAGATCCTCAGCTCTGCGCCAGACAACATGCTCCACACATTCCTGTCGGCAGTGAGGCCTCCCAAGAAACCACTGCCAGACTACGTCAACCATGTGCTTCGTAGCTACGGCATCAGCAAGTCCCCTGACAAGGATGTGTGAGTTAGATTCCTGTGTTAAAACTGTGTGATGACTTTGTTGTTTTTGTAATGGAAAAAAGTTATTCTTTCATTCCTTTTGCAATTTTATGTCACATTATTCACTTCCCAACACGTCAAATCATTATGTATCATAGACTATACATGAACTGTTAGAAATATGAAGACTGTACATATAGTCAGTCTCTCCCCCCCCCCCCCTCTCCCCGCTTTCTAGAAACAATAATACGATCAAGAAACCTCGAACTGTAGATTGTGTTTCTTTGAAGCAGCCCAGTGCATTATGAGACCAAGATGAAATTTGTGTACATGCACAAATTTTGTCAAAGAATGAGAATATTAAAATGCTTCTTTGTTGGTTCCAGAATCCAGCCTGATGCCAAGGGGTCCCTGTCGGATGAGAAGGCCGGGAAGGGAAAAGGCATCAAGAAGTCTCCACGCTCCTCCAAGGAAAAGCTGGTGCTGGGACAGGGAGAAAAGTGAGTATCCTGTGACTGGGGGCGCGTTGCTCAGGCTAAGTACCTTGCAAGATCTTGCAAGGAATAGGCTGGTGTCAACATCTGTCAACATGATGAAAGCAAATGTAAAAAGCAGTAAGAAGTTGACACATGTTGACGCCAGCCTGTACCTTACAAGACCTTGCATCTATGCAACAAGACTAGTGTCTTTGAATTGTGTCTAGCCTGCTCCTAATTCCTATTGGGAGATGAAATGTATGCGTTGCATCCTTGCTTGACTAGCACTCTTTTCTAAGTTATGTAAATCTTTATGTGGTGAGCATCCTGTTTTTAGATTAATTTCTACGTCTTTCACTTTTTTGTTTTTCTTTCACTAAGTTTCTATGTTATCTCTCTGAGAATGAGATGAACTGTGTAGTGATGATGTTTTCTATCAAGCTCAGTTGAATTCAGAATGAAAAAGATCAACAACAAAAAAAGACAGAATGCCTTCGAAGCCTCATGTACAGTACCTAAAGCTGTGCCCTCCAGTTCTTTAGTTGAGCAATGCCCAAAAGTGAGTGATTTTTAATTAGTCCAAAAACATATTCCCAATGTCCAAATGTCCATTTACCAACTTCCATGAAGACAAGACTATAGCCTAAGACTAAGAGTGACCAGCGGTGTGGTGTATGAGGTGAGCAGCCTGGGGCGCTCTGCCACACAAAGCATAGAAAGTAGGTCAGAACGCCCTTGGGTGCTCACCTTATACAACGCACGGCTGCTGTAGGCAGGAGTCACTTGTCCATCAAGAATGGGGCAGTGTCCATTGCCAGTGGAGTTCACAGTGACTGCTTTACTGTCTCTCTGAGCTCTGATTGGCTGCCTTTCTGTCTTTGCTGGCTGTGATTGGCTGCCTTTCTGTTTTTGCCTGCTCTGATTGGCTGCCTTTCTGTCTTTGCCTGCTCTGATTGGCTGCCTTTCTGTTTTTGCCTGCTGTGATTGGCTGCCTTTCTGTCTTTGCTTGCTGTAATTGGCTGCCTTTCTGTCTTTGCTTGCTGTGATTGGCTGCCTTTCTGTCTTTGCCTGCTCTGATTGGCTGCCTTTCTGTCTTTGCCTGCTGTGATTGGCTGCCTTTCTGTCTTTGCCTGCTCTGATTGGCTGCCTTTCTGTCTTTGCCTGCTGTGATTGGCTGCCTTTCTGTCTTTGCCTGCTCTGATTGGCTGCCTTTCTGTCTTTGCCTGCTCTGATTGGCTGCCTTTCTGTCTTTGCTTGCTGTGATTGGCTGCCTTTCTGTCTTTGCCTGCTCCGATTGGCTGCCTTTCTGTCTGCAGGTCTGGTATGAAGGAGCGGAAACCCAAGAGCAAAGAGTCGTTGGAGAAGGTGAGCCGGGAGGCTAAGGATAGCTCCGACACCACTGATCCTGCTGCAAGGGTGAGTCTGCTTATGTTTGTAGACAGTGTTGAAGGATGTGATGGTGTCTGTGTGTTTATGTTTGTGAGTGTGTGTGTGTGTGTGTGTGTGTGTGTGTGTGTGTGTGTGTGTGTGTGTGTGTGTGTGTGTGTGTGTTTGTGTTTGTGTGTGTGTTTGTGTGTGTGTGTGTTTGTGTATGTGTTTGTGTGTATGTGTTTGTGTGTATGTGTTTGTGTCTGTGTGTGTTTCTGTCTGTGTGTGTGTGTGTGTCCACATGCATTTTCTCATCAGTAATCATGTTTCAATGACATTTTCATTATGTAATTTATCATTGATACGTCTAGGTGCCTACGTGAGAGCTGGTCAGACTTACATTGAAGAAGTCATCTAGCGCATGACTATTACACTCCATGCATTTGAAACAGATGTTTTGTTCATCCCTGACAGCAGACAGGCAACAAGGGGGAGCTGAAGGTGCTGACACTGGACGGCTTCCTGCAGTGTGTGTTGGATCTGGCCAAGCAGGACGTGCGTGCCGTGTGGCGCGGTCTGCTGAGCTGTGGCTTCCACTTCCAGCTCTACAGGTAGTAACCCTTCCTCTGCTGTGTCTCCTCTTCCTTGCTTGTGTGGCTCTGTAGCCGAGCAGATAGAATGTTAGACCTGCAGCTAATGGGCGCGGTGTTTGAAGCTACACAGGTCCTCGAGTTGCATCCTTGGGCAAGGTGCTTTTCTGTCATTGCCTCTCCTACCGAGGAGTCAAACCGGTCACTGGGCACTGCACAGCGGCGACTAGGGGTGAATTCTCCCAAGAGGATTTCCTCAAAAAGGACAAAAATACAGATTATGATTATTATATCATTATCACTCTCATCCTCCTGTTGCTGCTTTTGCCTTCGTCGTCGTTGTTGTTGTTGGTGGTGGTTTTGCCAGATGGTTTCTCTTCAGGTGATTTGGAAAGTGAAAATATGCATTCTTGGCATCCTGGAGTCAGTGCACAATATTTCTTGCAGACTCTGTTCCTATGATGTCTGTGCTGAACTGTCTGTCTTATTGTAACCCTCATTTGCAGAGAAAGAGACCCAAACAGAAACAAAAGAAAACAAAAAGCTTTCTCTTGGTACTGAAGAGGCTTAAGCAGAAAAATGAAGAAACAAATTATTTGTGGTTATTGTAGCATGGCTCCCCAAAATACAGTCCATAGGTCAGCCTGAACATTTTTCTTTTTTCTTTTCTCTTTCTTTTAGAAGAGACCAGGGGCGGGTTTCAAAATGCGAAGATCTCGGTAGATCTACGCAGATCTCGCCAATTGGGCAGTTTCATTTTTTGCTTGCTCGCGAGCCAATCGTAGACGAGGGTAGATTGAGCGAGGCAGTTTGAGCGGTGCCTAGCTAGTGAGATTCAAGATGGCGGACAGCATGAGCATCGTGTCACTAGGAGTGACGTTTTTGGACGAGTCTTCGGTTAACTTTAACTTTCTTGGTTTACGGTAAGGTTTGAGGTTATTGTGTAAATTGAACATTTTTATTGCCACTACCTATGCCCTGATAAGTGACTCTTGAGCCTAGTGCAGTCAAAGACCCTATGTACACTACCGCGCACTAGCGATTTTCCTTTACGCAAAGGGAGGTCAGAATGTAGAGTTACGTCTCTTTGCGAGAGAATTTTCAATTCGAACTTAATGCAGGATTTCTCACCGTCAACCACACATCGTGCACACAATAAAGAAAAAAATCGTAATCTACTTCAATTGTCCAGCTGAGATTGCAGCGAGGTGACAAATTAAGGCACACATGAGTCAGGGGAGAATGAATTATCGAATATTTTCAGTGTCGAAGCGTCACAAAACATAAACCCTAGTCTCGGTCGTCGCCATCTTGGATCTTTGCTTGCCGCTGGGGTAGTTTCTTTTTTAGCTAGCTCTTACTGCGAAGCAAGATCTTGCAACCAAGATCGACTACCTATTTTGAAACCTGCCCCAGGTTGAACATGAATCAAACTTTCTTTCAATGGACACCTTAAAAATAACAACAGGGCAGGGAAGAAGGGACAGCATGCAGTTTGTTGTTTACCATCAATTTCTTTCTTTTCTTTTCTTCTTTTTCTCCCTCTTTTGTGTGTGTGTGTGCATGATCCAAAAAGTTTAAGGTCAGCAGAAAAAAAAGAAGGTTGGTCTGGTTACCACAACCTCAAATGTTAGTGTGTGTTGGCCTAATGAAAGCTCCAGTCAGGTCACTAAGCCCATGCTGCTGCTCATGCTTCTGCCCCTGCTCCTGCCCATGCTCCTGCCCATGCTGCTGCCCATGCTCCTGCCCATGCTGCTGCCCATGCTGCTGCCCATGCTGCTGCCCATGCTTCTGCCCATGCTGCTGCCCATGCTCCTGCCCATGCTCCTGCCCATGCTCCTGCCCATGCTCCTGCCCATGCTCCTGCCCATGCTCCTGCCCATGCTCCTGCCCATGCTGCTGCTCATGCTCCTGCCCATGCTCCTGCCCATGCTGCTGCCCATGCTTCTGCCCATGCTGCTGCCCATGCTGCTGCCCATGCTTCTGCCCATGCTCCTGCCCATGCTGCTGCCCATGCTCCTGCCCATGCTCCTGCCCATGCTGCTGCCCATGCTCCTGCCCATGCTGCTGCCCATGCTCCTGCCCATGCTGCTGCCCATGCTCCTGCCCATGCTGCTGCCCATGCTCCTGCCCATGCTTCTGCCCATGCTGCTGCCCATGCTGCTGCCCATGCTTCTGCCCATGCTGCTGCCCATGCTGCTGCTCATGCTGCTGCTCATGCTTGCAGGTGTGCCTGTGTGGACGTGGGCCAGGCTGAGGAAATGGCCAGGTCCTGGTCAGCAGAGATGGACGCAGCTCTGGTCACCTTCAGCAACGAGTTGTGCCGAAAGATGGCCGTGTCCCTCAGCAAGATCCACCCTCATGAGATAGTTCTGTCGGAGGCTGACCTGACCCGCGAGGATCTCATGTGTCTGCAAAGTGAGTGCAGTGTTGTTGGATGTCACAGATGAATAAATGAGTGATTGATTGAAAGCAATTGTAGTTATGCGTCTCTCCCATTCCCACTCTTTAGTTTCACTTGACTTCTATCATTATCTCTTCTCTCACTGGAGTGCATGTATCTGCAGAATGAGTGCAATGCTGTTTGATGTCATGAATGAATGCATGAATGAGTGACAGTTGTAGTTCTGCATCTCTCCTATTCTCCCCCATGGGTTGGTGGTCAGAATTGACCCACCGTGTATCCCTACGCGATTCGTAAGAGGTGAATAACTAAGGACACTATGACTTGATTTGAGTTCACTTTAAACCGTTCCATTGATGTTTGTGCTTAATGGCCTTGCATAGCCTACAAAGGCTGATAGGCAGTAAAACTCTTCCATCCATCCATCCATCCATCTCTCCCATTCCCACTCTTCAGTCTTCACATGACTTCTATCATTATCTCTTCTTTCATTGGAGTACATGTGTCTGCAAAATGAGTGCAATGCTGTTGGATGTCATGAATGAATGCATGAATGAATGAATGATTGAAGGCAATTGTAGTTCATCATCTCTGTTATTCCCCCTCTTCAGTCTTCACATGACTCTGTCATCATCTCTTCTTTCATTGGAGTGCATGTGTCTGCAGAGTGAGTGCAGTGTTGTTTGATGTCACAAACGAGTGAATGAATGAATGAATGAATGAATGACAGTTGTAGTTCTGCATCTCTCCCATTCCCATCCTTCAGTCTTCACACGACTCTCTCATCATCTCTTCTCTCACTGGAGTAGGCCAGAAAGGCCCAGCAGCCAGTTGTTTGCTGATGAGAGGGACATTAAGCAGCCCCAGTTGTGTGTCGGACTCAATACATGCACCATGTTTTGTGCATCCCTCTTTGACAATCAGTAACTGCCTATTTTGTGCGTGGGTATGATCCAATAATACTTTTTTGACTCACATGCGAAGCAAAAGTGAGTCTATGTACTGAGCCGTGTCGTCCGTCCGTCCGTCCGGGCGTCCGTCCGTCCGGGCGTCCGTAAAAAACTTAAACGTTGGATTTTTCTCGGAGACTATTAAGTCTATCAACACCAAATGTGGCATGATGGTGTATGATGACAAGGCCTCAAAAACATACATAGTGACTTGACCTTGCTTCAAGGTCAAGGTCACAGGAGCCATAAATGTGGTCTCAAAAACAGTCATTTTTCACATTTTCCCAATTTTCTCCCACGTTATTGAGAATGGCGACCTTAGCTACAAGTGGTATATAGGTCAAAGCAAGCCCTATCTTTTGATACCAGTTTGGTTGACCTTGCTTCAAGGTCAAGGTCACAGGAGCTCTTCAAAGTTGGATTGTATACATATTTTGAAGTGACCTTGACCCTGATCTATGGAAGATAACTGTTTCAAACTTAATAATTATGTGGGGCACATGTTATACTTTCATCATGAGACACATTTGTTCACATATCATCAAGGTCAAGGTCACTTTGACCCTTATGAAATGTGACCAAAATGGGGTAGTGAACCACTAAAAGTGACAATATCTCATGGTAGAAAGTGCCAATAAGCACCATTGTGCTTCCTATGTCTTGAATTAACAGCTTTGTGTTGCATGACCTTGGATGACCTTGACCTTGGGTCAAGGTCACATGTATTTTGGTAGGGAAAATGTGTAAAGCATTTCTTTGTGTATGGTGTCATTGGTAGGTTTAGTTGTTTGACCTTGACCTTGAAGGTCACCTGAAGGTCAAGGTCATGTAAAAGTCAAGGTCAAGCATGTGAGTCGTATGGGCTTTGCCCTTCTTGTTGTTTTCCTGTTTGTGCTCTGAGGTTCTTTCTGTATTCATCTTTCAAGCTCAATTCCCACAACCCTCATCACACATGTGTGTGCTTTGCAGCTGTGCCCTCCGAGAGCATCATGCTGCGGTTCGCCTTCCTGCAGTCACTGAACCTGAGTCTGGAGACGTGGCTGCTTCCCCTGGTCAACCTGGGCAAGGCAGGCGTCTACAGCCGCAGCACCGCCACGTTGCTGGCCTCCACACGCTCCAGGATCTTCTACGACACCAAGGTCGGGGTGCTTAACCAGACGCTCAATGCCACTGCCAGGCGCAAGGCTGACCAGGCTGCCCCAGAAATCACACTGGACCCCCTGGAGTCCATCGGGAGTGAGTCGGAAACTTGTGGCACTGTTCGGGAATGTTTTGTTCCTTTGCGTGAGGGTGCATACATTTATACACTTACATCTGTAGGATGTAAGTGCAGGATGTTTTTATGTTGATTAAGGAGCAGTTTGTTGTGCACAAATGTGAGCAAGTCTAATTATAAAGTTGTGAAGAATAATGCAGTGAAGTTCATTTGAAACTAAATGTTTTTGCCTTTGAGATTGGGTTGTTTTGTCATCAGAGTTGATAAACTGAACATATTGCATTCTTTGTCATTGAAGCACTTTGTCAGTGCTCATTTACCCCTATCTGCAATGCTGAAATGAAAAGTTCCCTTGATCCTAGTCACAGCTAGACTCTGGTCCAGTGACTTGATGTTTTCATTGTCCCTGTAGATTGAACTGATGTTGACCCCTCTGACCTTAAGATGCTCTCATAATAGCAGGAACTTGGACAAGGCCAAACTGCCCTTGCCTATAAGCTTGAATGGCAACGCAAGACATGCACAGTTATGAACAGGACGAAGCCGAAGTGCACTAGGAATGCTTGGTCATTTTGATTTACCTGCAGTGGTTGTATTTGTCTGTAACGGATGTGCACCCCAAGAAATCCTCATATGTGGCGTAGTGCACAATTATTCACTGGACAGAGCCTTGCTACACTGGGAATACTTAGCTTTTTAAATATTTACTCAGTGTGGCGATATTTGTCTCCGATTGATGCACACACCAAAGAATTCTTGTACACAAAGCATCATAGCTGGAGAGAATACAGTTGGATATGTGTACATATAAATCGATTAAGCTTGTCAGTTATTGTTGCTGAGTCTGAAAAGAGGCAGATATATGTAGCACACTGATAGACACATTTTGAATTCGAGACACATTTTGAACTCGAGACATTTGAGACATCTTCCTTGGCTTTGCTTCACAGTGGTGGGAGAGAAGCGGTCAAGCATAGCGACGGTGTTCTGCCAGGCTTTCCGCCAGCTGAAGGGCGTCAATGCCCAGCAGCTGTGTGTGCCCCTGGCCAGTGGTGGGGACCCCACGTACGCCTTCAATGTCCGCACCACCGGGGAGGAAGTCCATGGAGCCAGTAAGTCAGCTGGAGAGATGACTGATGGATGGATAAATGAATGGGGGGATGGATGAAAGAGTAGATAGATGGATGGATGGATGGATGGATGGATGGATGGATGGATGGATGGAATGCTGGGTCATTTTGATTGATGGATAGATGGATGGATGGATAAATAAATGGGTGGATAGATGAAAGAGTGGATGGATGGATAGATGGATGGATGGAATGCTTGGTCATTTTGATTTACCAAGTGTGCTGATTTTTGTCTCCAAGGGATGGATGAATAAATGTCATTGATTATGATTGATAGGAGACATAGTGTGCAGACAGAGTATTGTCTTTCAGATAATGTCAATTCATACTGGTGACTGCTTTGCCTCGTTGTAACCACTACTGCATTAGCATGCATACACCTCCGTCTCAGTCATTTTACCTCGCTCACAAGCTCATGACTGTATCAGTGCAAGTTGCTGTAAACAGTCTCTGGTGTGTTGCAGGTGGCTCCTTCCGCCACTTCCTGTGGCAGGTGGCACGCGAGGCTCAGTCTCCCACCCTGGGGCTTCTCATTGCTGCCCCCGCTACCGCCCCCTCTGTCCGTGGGCGTCTGCTGCTCAAGCCTGGACCCTGCACATTCTCCGAGCAGCAGCTCTTGGAGTTCCTTGGCCAGGTCAGCATGCTGGAGTCAGGTGGACTGTGGAGGACTGTGGGGGAGAAGCTGTACCTGGGGAAAAGGGGATAGAGGAAGAGATGGGGATCTTGGGTAAATGGATCCTCTTGACAGATTTGTTGTAGACGGGGTGTGTGTTTTGAAGCATTATGATGATGAGGAGATCATTGTATTGGGTTTATACATGTCTGTCCTGATCTGCTTTCATTCACTTGTGGCTTAGGATTTTTCCTCTTGCAGGTTGTTTCAATCTATTTGGCCTCACAAGTTGTTCAACCACTCTTGTAATAAATGTCCTTATATATTTCTTGTAAATGTGTACCATCCATCCATGTTTTCATCGTCCTGTTGTTCCTTCCTCCACTCTCACTCATGCTTATCAAACCATGCATTCATCATTCCATCCTTTAGCCCACCTGCTAACCATCCACCCCTTCAGCCCTCTGCCTGTTCATATGCTCACTTGCTTAACCATCCACCAATCAATCCAGCCACCCTCCTATCCATGTATCCAGCCAGTCAGCCATCTGTCCAGCTGTCCATGCATGCTTGCTTGCATCTTTCTTTCCCTCCCTCCCTCCCTCCCTCCCTCCCTCCCTCCCTCCCTCCCTCCCTCCCTCCCTCCCTCCCTCCCTCCCTCCCTCCCTCCCTCCCTCCCTCCCTCCCTCCCTCCCTCCCTCCCTCCCTCCCTCCCTCCCTCCCTCCCTCACTCACTCACTCACTCACTCACTCACTCACTCTCTCTCTTCCTCACACACACACCCTCCCTCCCTCCCTCCCTCCTTCCCTCCCCTCCCTCCTTCCCTCCCCTCCCTCACTCCTCCCCTCCCTCACTCCTCCCCTCCCTCACTCCTCCCCTTCCTCACTCCTCCCCTCCCTCACTCCTCCCCTCCCTCACTCTCCCTCTTCCTCACTCCCCCCCCCCCTCCCTCCCTCCCTCCCTCCCTCCCTCCCTCCACCCATCCAGCCAGCCAGCTGTTTGTCCATTCATCTGTATGTCTATTTATCCATCCATCCATCCATCTGCCCATCATCTGTCCATCAATCCATCCATCCATCCATCCATCCAACCACCCACCCACCCACCCACCCATCCACCCATCCATCCATCCATCCATCCATCCATCCATGCACCCATCCATCCATCCATCCATCCATCCATCCATCCATCCATCCATCCATCCATCCATCCATCCATCCATCCATCCATCCACCCACCCACCCACCAACCCACCCATCCATCCATGAATGCACCCATCCATCCATCCATCCAAGCACCCATCCATGCACCCATCCATCCATCCATCCATCCACCCACCCACCCACCCACCCACCCACCCACCCATCCATCCATGAATGCACCCATCCATCCATCCATCCATCCATCCACCCACGCACCCATCCATCCATGCATGCTCTTCTTGTGCTGCAGCTGCTGGGTTGCACCATTCGAGCAGACATCCCCCTTGGACTGGACCTGCTGCCTGCATTCTGGAAGTCCCTCATTGGCCAGTGCCTGGACCCCATGCTGGACCTGCGTGCCTGTGACTCCCTCACCTACAGCTACATCAAGCGCATCGAGATGGTAGGAGGCCTCCAATACTCTCTTGGCTTTAGCGCCTGAAATGCAGAAAGCTCCCTGTACTTTGGCATGCAGGTGATGGAGAAGCTAGGAGGCGTTGTGTTCCACTCCCCGGGGTGCAGACTGCCTGAAGGGCAGCAAGCCCCATTCTGTGAACCCGAGTCAGTAGTGACTCTGGCGCAGGTCACAATGAATGCATAATAGACTTGACCCTTCGCATTACAGCATTGCGCCAAAAATAGTTCGTTCTGATACTAGTTTTTTCTCCGCTTTTTACAGAAATCATTCAGATGTCAAAACTTGTTTCCATTTCAACACAAACATTTTATTTCATCGAATAAACGCTTGTTTATTGCCTCAACAAGAGTAAGTTAAAAGTTTTGTGCGAAATACTCTTAGAACTACTTAAACAGCATATGTCAGGGAGCAGATCGACTATCCCACACGCCTCTGGGATGACCTCCATTTGCATATTTCGGACAAAAACCTTCCATCACATGATGTCAACTGGGCTAGAGACACTTTTGCCGGTAGGCGAAGTCTCTAGTGGACTAGAATGAGCAAGCCCTCCTCTCTCTGTTTTTGGCATGCAGATGATGGAGATAGTCAAAGGCTCTGAAAACAATCTTTGGCATGCTGTCAGATTGAGGTTATTAGTGGCTTTGAATACCCTTTGTTAGGCCAAATGAAAAAATAATTGTGGTTACAGTAACCCAACCGACCCTATATTTTTCTGACAACCCTAAACTTTTTTCAATTGTGCAATGAAAAAACAAACAAGCGAACAAAAATGTTAATGGTAAACAAAGAACTATGTGCTGTCCCATCTTCCCTGCCCTATTGTTGGCATCCGTCAGTCTCGTGAGACTATGGGGGTGTGCGCCAGGTTTGGTCAGTCCGGGGTTGAGCGGCAGCGTATTCTGTGGCTGTAGAGCCCGATCCTTGAGCCGCATGCTCTGTTGCACTTGTCGCAAGTGAAGTCTTGGCGTGGCTCTGTGGATGCCGACGCTATCCTCTGTCGTCTGCGTTCTCTCCTCTCCTCCCACTGCTCCCGTCTCCTCCTCTCGCTGGCCTGGATGCCAGTCTTGACGGCGTGTCTCCAGCTGTTGCGGTCAGCGGCCACCGTTTCCCAGTGTGCTGGGTTGATGCCTCCCGCCGTCATATCACGTTTACAAACGTCCTTGTAGCGGAGGAGAGGTCTTCCATCTTCCCTGCCCTATGAGCACATGGAATCCAGTATTTACATTCAAGAAAGCATTTTCAGGAAAGGAGAAACTTGATTTATGTTTGGTCTGGCCTCATCTATAAAAGTAGAAAAAAAGAAAAAGGTTCAGGCTGACCTTCTGACCCTATTTCATTTTGCCATGTTACCATAACCACAATTTTATTTTGGTGGCTTATGTAGCATGACTCGCAGAGGTGTTTGGTCTTCAACTTAGGTGTAATTTGATTAGTTGGTGGTATTTCAGTGTATTGTATGATTGGATTGTCAAATTCACACCCTAATTTGCATCTTTACATCTACAAATTACGCATCGCTCAATTGTTCTAAGGGATGTCGCCCTTATTGATCTGCAAATATAGAGATGTATGTTGATGTTGTAGCAATACTGCGTTTCTTTAAAAAAAAGTGTTATAAAAAACTAGAATGCACTCTGAGAGAGCCAACCTCCGCCAAGAGAGTCGCAGCGGTGGAGATATCACAGCTGAACAAAGCTAGTGGTGACCAAAGCAAACTCCCAAACCGCTTGCTCGCCCTCTTGTGTATGGTAATGATCTCACATGAGGCTAGGGGGAGGCTAAAAACAGGCCAATTTGCTGCTACAGTGGTGTGCTGGGCTTCGGCCTTGGCGATTACATTTCTCGTTATGGTTGTAAATCCAAAACAGGATAATACATATCTTCAAAATTCACAAAATTTCATCAGAATCAGTTTTGAACTTTTCGAGTCATTTTGCAGAATAGTTAACAAACAAACTAGTGAACAATTCATTAGAACAGCATTAACCACCTTGGAAACATGGCGATTCTAAATTAATGGTTGGATTTTTTGGGTACTTTACCCGTACTGGAGACTTTAAGAGACAGACATGTAAAATGTATATATTTTTATAAATTTATATATATATATATATATATATATATATATACAAATATATACACACACACACACACACACACACATATATAATATAATATTGTAGTGATGCAAGGCTTATAATTCACTCGCATTGGACTGAGATTGTAGGGGGCTTTACACGCTGTGTTAATAGTTAACTATTTATTAGAAATAATGTTAGGTTAGTATGTGAATTTCTCATATGAATGCTGTGTACTTTATGAACATTTTACTGTGTTACTATAATATGTAGGAGCACAGTCCTTTCATTTAAATCACCACAGTTTATATATCACTCCATGCCAGTTTATCTGTATTTATGGTTGATAAAAACTAATGTAAATATGGATGGTATTTACAAACTTTTTGGAACAAAAACAAGAGCCAAAAGACCCGCCAACATATCACCGTTGATGCAGTTTTGATCATCCGTGAGCAGCCCCAGTATGGAAGTTTTATCAAACATTCAGACAAATCAAAGGATTTTGTTCTGTGGCCAAGTGGTTGCTTGCGACAGGTGGGTGTGATGTTCGAAGCTGCACAGATCCTAGAGTTGCATCCTTGGGCAAGGTGCTTAACCCCCATTGCCTCTCCTACCAAGGAGTAAAACTGGTGTGGGCGCTGCTCAACGGCAACCAGGGATAAAATTTCCCCAAAAGATTTTCCTCTAAAAGGACAAAAATGAAGAAGAAAAAGATGATGATGATGATGATGATGATGATGATGATGATGATGATGATGATGATGATTGTTACTATCATTATCCTGCTACTATTGTTCCTTTTTGCCCTGGCAGGTGGAGACGGAGGCAGAGCTGCAGGCTCTGACTGTGGACGTCTTTCCCACCTTTGTCTACACCAGTCTGGCAGGGCAGGATGTGGAGCTCATCAAGGGAGGCAGGAGCGTCCCTGTCAGGTAAACCTCAGCTCATCAGCCAGCTGGCCACCGTGAACCTTTATGAGACTGATTGTTTGGGCATGCTCCATGCTCCGGGAATCATCTCATTCATGGAAGTCAATAGGGAAGCTGTAATTTCGTTTTTTTATGGGTCAGGCTTTGTTACAAAACCACCTTGTTTGTGACAGGATGGGCAGTCAGCATGAGATGAAAGGAGCTTGAGGATGATTAGGTCATCGCTCAATTTTAGTTGGACCAATTTCAGTGCTTTTTTTCCCCCCATTGGCTGCTACAAGAAACTTGTCTGGCAGTGGTCATCCAGGCAGGGACAAAAATAGTTGGCTTTAGCAGCGAGGAAAATCGAAGTTCATCCCAACCCTGTTTGTCGTAGCTATGGATTTTTTCTTCTTCATAGGTTTGATTTGTGTTTTCGAGATGAGAGAAGTGATTATAGATTTAATTGGAAGTTGAAGGTAAGGTATTGGTTTGAATTATAAATTCGGGAATCAATATGATGAGCCCGGAATACAAGTTAATTGGAAGATGAAATACAACAGCACAGAGATTGAACTGTTCCCCACAAACTGAGGAAGTGAATAGAACCTACATGGAAACCAATTACAGTAAAACCTCTATTTTGCGACCTTTGAAAAACCTACCGAATCAGGTCGTAATTTGGAGGGAGTCGTAAAATGGAGGTAAGGAGAATTGAATAAAATGAACATAATGTACCATATATAGGAATAATGCCAACATAAAACACAATGCAATACATGCACAATACATCTTATTACTGTTAACTTGGAGTAAGTTAGACCTCCTATTCTACTTTAAAAAAACATACATGTATGAGCAGAATACAGGATATAAAGGAACTTTGAAGAGGCTGATATATTGCATGATATAATGTACATGTATACAACTGCTACTTGCAAATGACGTAACCGATTAGGTGACTTACATAGGTTCAATTTTGGCTGCAAAGTTTCTGGCTGTTTCAAGGGCACCTTACTTTGATTAATGTCTTTAAGGGATTTTTGGTTGAAATATATACTAATAGATGGTACCACTGTAAGGATCGCTGAGCTGTTTTCTTGATTGTTTCGTTCTTTTTTAACCCTAACTCCATGCTAATTGAATGGCCAACAGGAAAATTGACCTAACTTCAACCTAATTTTAACTTTAACCTGACGAATGCCAGACCACTACGGTCAATGTCAGTGCTGCCATTGGAGTAGCCTCTGCCTCCTGGCCACCTGTAAACCGATGCAGACATGTTCACAGCAAAATCGAAAACCAGGCCGCCAGTAGCAGCCTCTGCCTCTTCAGTCACTGGCGCAGCAGCTTGCTCGCTGTGAGTTGATACTATTTTTACCTATGGGTATGAGACTTAAACTGTTGAACTCGCAATGGCTGGAAATTTCAGACAGTTATCTCATGCAGAGCAAAACTTGTGCAACAAGTTTATTATGAAGCTTAACATTTCTCTTTTGGAAGAAAGCGTTATTCCGTAATGCATGAAAGTTGGCTGCCCTTTGACCACAAGTCGCTTGGTCTTGGGAGACGTAACTGGACGACAGACAATCCTTACAGAATATGAAGTAACTCCTACTGCACTAAGTGTGCATAACAGCACTCGCAAAAGCTGTCGTTTTGGAATGGACAGTAACTGCAGTTGCATATGCTACTAAAGGGACTGCAGTTTAGGAAATCTAGGTCAAAAAGTCGTTAAAATGCCAAAGATTGTCAGTCTTGGGAGATGTCACTGGACGGCAGACAATCCTAACAGCACATAAGTAACTCCTACTGCACTAAGTGTGCATAACAACTCTCAAAAGCTGTTGTTTTGGAATGGACAGTAACTGCAATTGCATGTGCCGCTAAAGGGACTGCAGTTTTGGGATATCTAGGTCAAAAAGTCGTTAAAATGCCGAAGATTGACGGTCGCAAGTCGCTTTTTGGAGGAAGTCATTTAAGAGAAGCCACTTTGATAGGAAAATACATCCGTTAAAATTTTTCAAGTCGCAATCGAGAGGAAGTCATTTAAGAGAGTGTCATGAAATAGAGGTTTTACTGTATAATTTTTAAATAGAAAGTGTCAGACAACATTCAAAGGATGTTGAATGAAAAGACTCCTTTGAAAAGTTGCACCAGAATGTGACTTGAATAGGCTTCAGTTAGATGGTGAGTAGAAAAAGGGGGAAGGCAGGAAAATAATTTAACAAGATACAAACATTAATTAAATGGATTGATACATAACTTAGGTGAGTGAATTGCTGAAATGAACTGAACTGAACTGAAAGTTTATTGTATAGGCCAGTCCGGCCCATTACAAAATGGTAGAGAGTGAATTGCTGATGTAGGAGTGAGGTGAAGTGGTAATGTGAGATAGATGAAGTAAAAGCAAACATGGCTTAATATAGAGACAGACAAGGTGGAACATTGAGTAGATGGGATCAGACTTTTGACAATGGGGAAACGAGATGCATTAAGTTGTTAAATGAGATGATTAGTGTTATGCAGCAGGAAGAATGGCACAGTACATGTGTACAGTACTGGATGCATAATAAAGATGCTGATGATGTAGTGGAACAGTGCATGAAATGTGCCAGATTCTTGGAATGTTGGAAGTGAGATGCATGATGTAATGATAGTTGTGGATTAAAACAGCAAACTTAGTGTAATATTGAGATGAACAAGGTGGCACTGGAAGTGAAATGGATCACATTTCATGCAAATGGCAGAGTGAGATGCATGAAGTGGCAGAGGCAGAGTGAGATGCATGAAGTGGCAGAGTGAGATGCATGAAGTGGCAGAGGCAGAGTGAGATGCATGAAGTGGCAGAGTGAGATGCATGAAATGGCAGAGTGAGATGCATGAAGTGGCAGAGTGAGATGCATGAAGTGGCAGAGTGAGATGCATGAAGTGGCAGAGTGAGATGCATGAAGTGGCAGAGTGAGATGCATGAAGTGGCAGAGTGAGATGCATGAAGTGGCAGAGTGAGATGCATGAAGTGGCAGAGTGAGATGCATGAAGTGGCAGAGTGAGATGCATGAAATGGCAGAGTGAGATGCATGAAGTGGCAGAGTGAGATGCATGAAGTGGCAGAGTGAGATGCATGAAGTGGCAGAGTGAGATGCATGAAGTGGCAGAGTGAGATGCATGAAGTGGCAGAGTGAGATGCATGAAGTGGCAGAGTGAGATGCATGAAGTGGCAGAGTGAGATGCATGAAGTGGCAGAGTGAGATGCATGAAGTGGCAGAGTGAGATGCATGAAGTGGCAGAGTGAGATGCATGAAGTGGCAGAGTGAGATGCATGAAGTGGCAGAGTGAGATGCATGAAGTGGCAGAGTGAGATGCATGAAGTGGCAGAGTGAGATGCATGAAGTGGCAGAGTGAGATGCATGAAGTGGCAGAGTGAGATGCATGAAATGGCAGAGTGAGATGCATGAAGTGGCAGAGTGAGATGTATGAAGTGGCAGAGTGAGATGCATGAAGTGGCAGAGTGAGATGCATGAAGTGGCAGAGTGAGATGTATGAAATGGCAGAGTGAGATGCATGAAGTGGCAGAGTGAGATGCATGAAGTGGCAGAGTGACATGCATGAAGTGGCAGAGTGAGATGCACGAAGTGGCAGAGTGAGATGCACGAAGTGGCAGAGTGAGATGCATGAAGTGGGAAAGTGAGATGCATGAAGTGGCAGAGTGAGATGCATGAAGTGGCAGAGTGAGATGTATGAAGTGGCAGAGTGAGATGCATGAAGTGGCAGAGTGAGATGCACGAAGTGGCAGAGTGAGATGCACGAAGTGGCAGAGTGAGATGCATGAAGTGGCAGAGTGAGATGCATGAAGTGGCAGAGTGAGATGTATGAAGTGGGAAAGTGAAAAATGTGAATGGCAGAGTGAGATGCATGAAGTGGCAGAGTGAGATGCATGAAGTGGCAGAGTGAGATGCATAAAGAGGCAGGATTGATACTGTTTTCTACAGCTGGAGCAACCGCCAGGAGTACGTGGATGCCATCAAGGAGCTGCGACTGCGAGAGCTGGCTTCCCAGCACCGCGTCAAAAGCATTCTGTCGGGCCTGGCCACCGTCCTTCCCATCCAGCTGCTCTCCCTCTTCTCCCCCGTGGACATCGAGATGCGCACCTGTGGCCTGCCCACCATCAGCATCGACTTCTTGAAGGTGAGGAGGCTGGTCAATGCGGCTTGTGTTGTCTTTGTTCTGAGCGCGTCTGGGTCGTCCTTCTGGTGCTTGCTCACAGCAAATACCTGAATTCAATTGCTGAAATCTTCTCTTGTTGAACCCAGAATGCCATGTCGTGTTGTAGAGATGGTTGTGTATATGTAGTGTACTTTGAATGTTTGATCTAGCTGTGGGAGGTATGGTTGAATTCAGGAAAGAAGAATTTTGTTCAGTAGAATGAGGATCACTAGATCATGCCGCAGTATTGGGATGGTTCAGCAGAACGAGCTGCTAGGTCATTTAAATTTAATTACATTGACTTGGAGTATGGATCAATGGGTTTAGCAGAGACATGCTGCATATTGTAATTGTCTGCACTCATCGTCACGGAAACAATGCAGCATTTCCAGAAGCTGCATTAGCGATGCATCGTCTCCGCAAACTAATGAATGTGCTTGTGTATGCATATGTGTGTGTGTGTGTGTGTGTGTGCATGCATGCACGCACATGCATATGTGCATGTGCGTGTGTCTATTTCCCCATTCTCAATTTCAATCACCCCTTTTTGACTCACATGCGAAGCAAAAGTGAGTCTATGTACTCACCCGTGTCGTCCGTCCGTCCGGGCGTAAAAAACTTAAACGTTGGATTTTTCTCGGAGACTATTAAGTCTATCAACACCCAATTTGGCATGATGGTGTATGATGACAAGGCCTCAAAAACATACATAGTGACTTGACCTTGCTTCAAGGTCAAGGTCGCAGGAGCCATAAATGTTGTCTAAAAAACAGCCATTTTTCACATTTTCCCAATTTTCTCCCACGTTATTGAGAATGGCGACCTTAGCTACAAGTGGTATATAGGGCAAAATAAGCCCTATTTTTTATACCAGTTTGGTTGACCTTGCTTCAAGGTCAAGGTCACAGGAGCTCTTCAAAGTTGGATTGTATACATATTTTGAAGTGACCTTGAACTATGGAAGATAACTGTTTCAAACTTAATAATTATGTGGGGCACATGTTATACTTTCATCATGACACACATTTGGTCACATATCATCAAGGTCAAGGTCATTTTGACCCTTATGAAATGTGACCAAAATGGGGTAGTGAACCACTAAAAGAGACTATATCTCATGGTAGTGCCAATAAGCACCATTGTGCTTCCTATGTCTTGAATTAACAGCTTTGTGTTGCATGACCAAGGTCAAGGTCACATGTATTTTGGTAGGAAAAATGTGTAAAGCATTTCTTAGTTTAGTGTATGATGTCATTGCTATGTGTAGTTGATTGGCCTTGACCTTGAAGGTCACCTGAAGGTCAAGGTCATGTAAAGGTCCAGGTCAAGCATTTTTGATACCAGTTTGGTTGACCTTGCTTCAAGGTCAAGGTCATTGGAGCTCTTTAAAGTTGGATTGTATACATATTTTGAAGTGATCTTGACCCTGAACTATGGAAGATAACTGTTTCATACTTAATAATTATGTGGGGCACATGTTATACTTTCATATTGAGACACATTTGGTCACATATCATCAAGGTCAAGGTCACTTTGACCCTAATGAAATGTGACCAAAATGGGGTAGTGAACCACTAAAAGTGACCATATCTCATGGTAGAAAGTGCCAATAAGCACCATTGTGCTTCCTATGTCTTGAATTAACAGCTTTATGTTGCATGACCTTGGATGACCTTGACCTTGGGTCAAGGCCACATGTATTTTGGTAGGAAAAATGTGTAAAGCATTTCTAAGTTTAGTGTATGATGTCATTGCTAGGTGTAGTTAATTGACCTTGAAGGTCACCTGAAGGTCAAGGTCATGTAAAGGTCAAGGTCAAGCATGTGAGTCGTATGGGCTTTGCCCTTCTTGTTATTATTTGTCCTTAATGGAAAAAAAAGAGAAAAAAAAACTGCACAACAAATTCTCTTCCTCCATCTCCCAACTTTTCCCCCTTTTTCTTGTTGTCTGCCCTGATCTGCACTCATTGAACCCGATTACTTGCCCTCATTGACGGTGTCTCAGGCTGCTGACGAACTCCCCCTTGATCACACACACACATACATACACCCACCCACATACTTACACACACATACACTCACACACACATACATACATACACACACTTACACAACACACACACATACATACATACACACACTTACACACATACACACACATAGACACACATACAAACACACACACACACACACACACACACACACACTCACACACACACACACACATACATACACCCACCCACATACTTACACACACATACACACACACACACACATACATACTTACACACACACAGACACACAGACACAGACACACATACAAACACACATACACACACACACATTTACACACACACACACACACATGCACACACACACACTCACACTCGCTCCACTGAACACACACTCTCATCGCTGTCTCCATCTCACACCTCACCTCCGTTCCTGTCCGCCCCCAGGCGCACACCATGTACCAGGTGGGGCTGATGGAGACGGACCAGCACATCCAGTTCTTCTGGCAAGCCCTGGAGAGCCTGAGTCAGGAGGAGCTGTGTCGCTTCATCAAGTTTGCCTGCAACCAGGACCGTATTCCACAGACCTGTCCCTGCTCTAGCGGCGGCCCAGACACGGCCCACGTGCCCCCCTACCCCATGAAGATCGCCCCACCTGATGGCGTTGGTAAGTCTAATATTAGAGATTGTCTTGCCCTGTGTGTGTGTGTATGTGTGTGTATGTGTGTGTATGGTGTGTATGTGTGTGTGTGTGTGTGTGTGTGTGTGTGGTGTGTGTGTGGTGGTGTGTGTGTGTGTTTGTTTTGTGTGTTGTGTGTGTGTGTGTGAGTGAGTGTGAGTGTTTTGTGTGTGTGTGTGTGTGTTTGTGTGTTTATGTGTGTGGTGTGTGTGTGTGTGTGTGTGTGTGTGTGTTTGTGTGTATTTGCATGCATTCATGTGTGTGTGTGTGACATTTCCTTATAGATGTCTATGAAGACCATGTGGTAGAGTCGTAAACATAACAGGAGCTGCTTGATGGACCCCCTGGTCAATTGGACCACCTGGCTGCTTGGCTTTCAGGGCCTGCTCCAGTAGCTCAGTCAGGGGTGGCCTCTAGCAACAAAAGAAGCTACCTGGGTATATTGGGACAGTGTTGGATTATTTAAAAGTTACCGTTTAGGTGTTTAGCATGACATCTCTGTGTCATGTGATGCATGTTGGTACTACTCAGGCCAACGCTGTCAGAGCGGCATGTTGATAGACTCCTGGACGAACTGCTAGGAGCTGAATTTGAAGTTTTCCATTGATTTGGGGGAATGTTCACGATGTGGTTGATTAGTTTCACGTATATGGTGATGAGCTATTAGTCATCCTGAGCTCCAGTAGGCACAAAAGGTTGCAAAGATATTCTGCTCTTTTCACACCATGTGACTTTTGATGTTTCTGGCTTAGCTGTATGGTTAACTCAGTTTCAGATGACCGCTTTAGGGTTGTATCCGGGATGCCCTGGTATATACCTGAGAATTAGTATGTGTTTACAAAGGCCGGTTCCACACATGTTCCACACTGACGCTAGTACGGCTATTATTCTTTATACTTTTCTCTCTGTTGCTGCCTTCTTCTTTTTTTCATTCGTAAAAACTTTTTTTTGTGTGTCTGCTTGCACGTGTACTTCTATTTCTCATTTAGTATTTAATACCATGTATGTGTATGTGAGTCCTGTGGCCAAACGGTTAGCACTTGGCCTGCAGTGAACTGTGGCTAGTGGGTGCGGTAATCAGAGCTGCGCGGTGCCCAAAGTTGCATGCGTAAGCAAGATGCTCTGCTCATTGTTTCTCCCTACTCAGGAGTAAAATCGGGTACTTGTGACGGCAGTGATGGGGCACTTTAGTTCAATTAACCTTTGTATTCAGCAAACAGCCTGCATCGGGTGGAATACACATACACACACAGACACACACACACACACACACACACACAGACACACTCTCTCTCTCTCTCTCTCTCTCTCTCTCTCTCTCTCTCTCTCTCTCTCTCTCTCTCCCCAGGTAGTGGAGTTAGTGTTTGTATTCAGGTGCCAGTGAAAGCTTAATCAAGCAGCCCAGTGATCAGGGGGTAAAGTATAAAGCGGTCTGAGACCCAGACATGGATGATAAGTCAGTTTATAAAACCTTGTCTTTTATTTATGTAAAGCATGAAAGTCGATTTGTACCAGAGCAGTTTGTAATAACGAGTTTCTGTTGTGGTTGTATGCCTTTGTTGGTGCAGAGCAATGTCTTTAAAGGCCTGTTTGGATTGAGCAACGCTTACTCGTACTTTTCCGTAGTAACAGTCTTGTCTAACCAATCGGGACGCAGAACTAGACTGCAGCTGTATTTTGCTATTTCGCCTATCACTTGCATGGAGTCAATATTGTATTCATCTGTGTACCTTCAGTTGTTTGTACCATACTTTAAAATTGTAGCTAATGAATCTGGAGCTCCTCAAATGGAAGCAAGTCATATATATATTCTGTGCGATAGGCCAGTGGCCTGAACAATACGGTCGGTTGGTCGGTCGGGTCTTCCTCTCCCCCCCGCCCCTTTTCTCTCTCTCTCTCGCACGCTCCCTGGCTTGTTCTAGCTCACCCTGTCTCGCTTTGTGTACTTGGTGCGTGTTAGGAATGCAGAACACCCGTTATCAAGCTATATATTGATGTATTGATATCTCCATCAGTTTTGACATTATATTTTTCTCAATACCACAAGCTCTCTCCCTTTCTTCCCTTAACTATTCTTATGGGTCCCCGGTTCCTACGTATTGATTGCCTTGCTTACGGTGTTAGGCTCGTGAGGGGCATTGGGGCAGGTGTAAACAGAGTCGTGGAAAGGTTACTGCTGTTATAGGGTAGCAAGGTACAAACGTCTCCAGCCAATGAGTTCCGTTTCATTGTGTCCATGTAGCTTTGAACAGAAGTGATGATTGGGAGGCCCTGACTTAGTGCTTCATGTGTAAGTGTCTGTTCGAGGTTGTTAAGTGCTCCCTACCACATTCCTAGAATTGTGGACGATGTATTTGACCCCCCCCTTCTTTTCTCTCAGGAACGCCAGACGAGCGATTCATCCGGGTGGAGACATGCATGTTCATGGTGAAGCTCCCACAGTACTCGAGTCTGGAGAAGATGACCCAGCAGCTCAAGTGGGTCATCAACTGCCGTGAAGACCCGCTCAGTGGATGAAGACCCGCTAAGTGGATGAAGACCCCCCTCAAGCCAGTGGACGAAGGCCTTGCCCCAGGCGTTCCTCCCCTGGTCCATTCTCTAGATTCCTTGCTCGGACACTGACAAACTGATTGTTGTGCTGACTGCGTGCTCTTCAGAGGAACTAGAGACCTCTTCTCGCCTGTCTCAGTCCCAGTGGTGAAGGTTGTGTGGATGCGACTGTTTTGCCCATCCTACGAGGTTTGCAGAGTGTTTCTTTCAGAGAATTTCACCCTGACTGGATCCAGCAGATGCCTGGATCCAGCTGCCGTTCCCAGCCTGCTAGTCAGAGGTGCTAGTGAGCCTGTGATGAGCGAAACAAACAAAATTCTGGATGTGTAGATGTGTTGTGGGTGTCAGACATTGCCCATGCAGAGATGTTTGGAAGAGTTCGGTCTCAGAGTTAGTAGGCTTTGAAGTGGATGTAGAGCAAGTATAGCAGACGTCTTTGAAAGCAAAGTAATTTTCACCATTTTGTGCATACTGTTTACTTGCACACGCACAGCACAAAAATACGGAATTGTGTTGTTTATTCACTCACACATTAAATACTTGCGTGATTTTTAATATAATTTTCCCCCCAAGATCATATTGAAGAGGATGTTTTTGAGTTCCTGAATGTAGTTCCATGTATTGCCACTATTTCAGAGTACACCACGGAGTAGTTAAGGTTTGTTGTGCTGTGGGATTGATAGTTTGCTTAAAGCTGGTACTGATTATTTCCAAGGATTGTGTGGATTACTTTGCTTTAATCAGTGCTGGTGTGTTTTCATTACAAACCTATTTTGTCCATTAGTAAGACACTGCATCTGCAAAAATCTGTGTACATGTGATATACATATAGGTTAAGACGTGGTATTTACTCTTCACGAAATCGTGTAATTTGGGAATGCATTAAGTCTTTCAAGATCGTCATAGCTTTTTGCATTTGTATATAATTGGTCCCATGCAAGCAAAATCGGCACAAGAAAATGAATGACTAGTTAAGTATTTCACTCTTTCGCCCGATCTGCAGTGTTTCCAATGCTGCGTGTATTCTGCCCTCTTTGTGTGGATTTTGAGATTGCACTGGTCAGCCCATCAAGGTGTGTGTGTGTGTGTGTGTGTGTGTGTGTGTGTGTGTGTGTGTGTGTGTGTGTGTGTGTGTATGTGTGTGTATGAGAGAGAGATAGAGAGAGAGAGAGAGAGAGAGAGAGAGAGAGAGAGAGAGAGAGAGAGAGAGAGAGAGAGAGCGAGAGAGAGAGAGAGCGCAAGAACGCGCATGTTGTGATGGTGGCATCAATGATTCTCAGATTCTGTTGCACCTTGTTGGTCTTGAAAGAGAGAGAGAGAGAGTAGACACACACTCATTTCATGCTTGATGTGCTTGTGAAGTGATGGCATTTGAAGTTCGTGTTTGCAACTATAGTGGCCGTGCTTGTATTTATTGTCTGTCTGCGAGACTGATTCAGTGATCACCTCTTGCATCCACGTCTCCATCAAAGTTGAATCCAGTCCAGGCCTTCTAGAAACAAGGCTGCCTCAGGATGGCTGTCTCCCCGTGCACCTAGATTTGCTTCTTGCTCCCGCATTCTTGGCAAGTGTTCACCTTACATCCTGTCATGTTGCTCCCACTGCCGTGCGTTGGGTGCGTTAAGGACTAAAGCATGCCAAGTATGTGTTCGAGTCTGACTCTTCGCTTTGAGCTTGAAGGGATTCGATTTGGTGTCCATTCATAATGAACTTGAGGCGTAAGTAGAAGAATTTGTGTGTGGTTTTTTTTCTTCATTTTATTAACCTGTGTACTTGCTGATTTTTCTACTACCATCAATGAATTTGAAGTTTCACTCGTGGCTGTAAAGCATTGACCACCCAAAACAGAGTATAGGATCCTGTTCCAATTTAGGAATGTCTAAACTGTAATAGAAAGTTCTGAGTGTAGATATGGTAGAGAGCTACTCTCCGCACTGTCGCACCATCTCGACTGTCAGGCCTCAGTGTGATTTTGCTGGGTTGAGTAGGTGTTGACGTGGAGGAATGAATTTATGTATCTGCGTGCCTATTTTCACATGGGAAAGGAAAAAAACCCAAACCTTACAAAGTTACGCTGGATATGGTATATATATAGATGAAAGTATACAATCTGTGTGGGGAAAATGCGGGAATTCTAGGTTTGTGCTTACATAGGATGTGCAGGAGCATAATGTGCTACTTTTTTTTTCTTTCCCAAAACGATACTGATTATCTTTTTATACTGCGTGTTTGTGCATATCTAAGTGTGTGTGTGTGTGTGTTTGAGTGCATGTGTATGCACACCTCTGTTGATAATATAGATGAGCAATTTACATTGTGTTCCATATGTACAGGTATTCATATATATATATTGCAAAGATTACTGACACCCAAAGTTATCTTTGATTATTTATATGTCATAGGTTTTATCGGGACTTTCTATTGTGGTAGATTATTGGTGTATTAGTAGTCTTTCAGATACTTTTGTTTAATTTAGATTTCTTTGTCACTATCTAGGCCTCTCACAACTAGTGATGGATGTAAGTCATATATTACTCCATGTGTATGAAATAGAACAGTTTTTTTGTGCCAGCTTTTTCCTTTTGTAATCTAAATATGTGTACTTGATCACATATACTCATGAACTGCAATATATTTTCTCTCTACCAAGTACACTTGCTTTTTTTCTATGAAAATTGTCAACCGTTTTTAGAATTTCAATGAATTGTAATAGTTTTCACGGAGACAGCAAAAACTGTTGGTGGCTTAATGGAGGGAAAAATAGCAAGTCTGTACGAGATCAGTGTTTGAAGGTTAAATGTGTGTGTCAGTGTCGCTGTCATCAGCTATTACTAGTTGTGAAGTTGTTTCAATAAATATCAGATTAAGAACGAAATTTTGGCTAGTATTTTGGGTGCATGTTTTTGCAAGAGTGGAGAGGTGATATGAAGTCAGCTTCTTCTGTTTTTCAGACGAAGAAGAAATGTGCGCATTAATTTTGACTAAGAGGTTGGTCGGAGTTGAGATGCTGTTGTTGCAGTAAACACCTTGTGGTAATTCTCATAACAGAAAATGAGAAAAGTGTGCGTCAACATTTTCCTGGTGTTAAGAGGTACGATGGGGACGTGTTTGTATTTGTCCTATTTTTGAATACAATGAA
>JAWQFJ010019710.1:32500-35000 GCA_034096865.1 Theodoxus fluviatilis | reverse complement strand
CATTTTCTCAGTCCCGCCACTAATATTCATCTTCCCATCTGATGCAGAGCTAGTAGTTATAGAGTTGGCGGTTTGACCTCATTAATTAACACTTTTAATTAGCCCACTTAGACAATCAACCAAAAATGATAGTCCTGAGTAGTCAGACCACTGATTAGTTTGAAACATAAGATTGGTCTGGGAAACAGGGAAAGGCGTTGGGGGAATGGGCTGATGAACTAGCAGAGAAACTGCATAGACCAATCAGAAGAATATTTCCTCAACGCCGAGTTATTTCAAGCGGTATTGACAATATTTGGAGTGCAGATCTTGTTGACATGCAAGCCTTCAGCAAGCAAAACAATGGATACAAGTATATTTTAAATGTTATTGACATATTTAGCAAATTTGTATGGAGTGTAGCAATCAAACATAAGACAGGGACTGAAATAGTTCAAGCTTATAAAACCACTTTGAAAGGGGGAAGAAAGCCTGGCTTCCTCTGGGTTGATCAAGGGACTGAACTTTTAAACAGAGCATTCCAGAGCTTTCTCAAAGACAACCAGATTGAAATGTATCACACATACAATGCTGGGAAGGTGGTGATCATTGAGAGATTCAATCAAACATTGAAATCCCGTATGTGGAAGTATTTTACTGCCTACAATACATACAGCTATATTGATATATTGCCACAATTAATTGAGAGGTACAACAAAAAAGTTCACAAATCATTAGGAATGGCACCAACACAAGCATCAAAAGAAGGAAACGAGCAGGATGTTTATATTGTCTTGTTTCAGAATGAGCAAATGATAAAGTCTAAAGCAAAATTCCGAGTAGGCAATTTTGTTAGAATTTCCAAACAAAATAAAGCATTTGAGAAAGGTTACACATCTAACTGGACAGAAGAGCTGTTTAGAATTAAAGCAATTCAGAAAACAAGCCCTGTTATATATAAGCTGATTTACAAGGAGAAGCAATTCAAGGAAGTTTTTACAGTGAAAAGCTTCAGAGATCATTACAAACTGTCTTTAGAATTGAAAGAATAATAAAACGTAATTACAAAAAGCGGCTAGCATTTGTAAAATGGAAAGGTTATGGTTCACCATTTAACACATGGGTTTCTTTTAAGGAATTAAAAGACTTAACAGAACAATCAGTGAGACAGAAACAAAAACATGTACTTTCTAGAGCAAGCGGTTGTGGAGACTAAAGGCTCCTGGTAAAATTGACGTCCTTTGCATGTCAAGTTTGGATAAAATGTAGAAGGAAATTAACGTTATCAATTATTTCAGCTCTGGTGGCTAGCAACACAAAAATCAATATTACTCTGTCTTTGTGGTGTTGGATCAATAAAACCAATCAATACCAGGTCTTTGAAGTCTGGAAGGAATCTCCAGTGGGCCAAGCAAGCCTTCTGCATTGTTAATTGTTGTCATGGTCACTAAAACCTTTCAGGTATAGGCATAACCTTAACTTCTTTATAATGCAAAACCTGACTCCCATGCAGGAAATGTTGGCTATGCACTGTGCATATTAACGGCCAGACCCTAAGAGCTGTTTGCAGCAGGCAGATGTGGCTGGCTGCATGCATGCACTCTCTGGCTCTTCCACTCGTCTAAAAAAGACAACACTCAAAGCAATTAAAATTAAAAAGTTGACAGTGGGCTAATTAAAAGTGTTAATTAATGAGGTCAAACCGCCAACTCTATAACTACTCATATGCACCTCATCTGCATCAGTAAAGACAGACTAAGGCTGTGTCTGAAGCAATAGGCATTCTGATACACCATCGTCGAATTTTCCTTGTGTCATCAAGGCCAGCCAAGCTTTTGTTTTCAAAGTGTTTAACTCCTCCCTACTTGCTGCTCTTTGATGGCCAGTTTCTCTTAAATGATTGTCCCCATTACGGTATGCCTTTACAGATGTTTAAAGGAAGTCTTTGTGTTGTCTCTCTTTCTCACTGTGTTCATTGTCAGGTTCTAGTGGTAACTTTGAAGGGAGTCTTTGTGTTGTCTCTCTGTCACTGTGTTCGTCAGGTGATAGTAGTGGATTTGAAGGGAGTCTTTGTGTTGTCTCTCTGTCACTGTGTTCATCGTCAGGTCCTGGTTGTGGATTTGAAGGGAGTCTTTGTGTTGTCTCTCTATCACTGTGTTCATCGCCAGGAGCTAGTAGTGGATTTAATGGGAGTCTTTGTGTTGTCTATCACTGTGTTCATCGTCAGGTGCTAGTAGTGGATCAGTCCAGCGTCCCAGTGATCAGGAAGCAAAGTGTAATGCGGTTCAAGACTCACATTTGGGTAAAAAGTCGCTATAATAAATTATACATTTACCGTTTTCAAAACATGCAAAGCAGTCAGACTTGCACACTTACATGTATGCGTTCAGCACGCGTTCATGCGCGCGTGCATGCATGCAGCAGGCACGCACTTCATTCTGATGACTGTCTGCTCGGTTGGTTTGTGCAGATCTGCCCATGAGCGAAGTGTTGGAAATGCACGGGGAGCACTTCCTGCTTT
>JAWQFJ010019710.1:0-15000 GCA_034096865.1 Theodoxus fluviatilis | reverse complement strand
GAAAATTCAAGCAAAATAGTTTGGCTACAGACCTTGCTGCTGACCCTTTTAACTCACATCTTGTTTTATTTTTAGAAAAATTTGAGTCGGCGACTGTTCTCTACAGCGATGTCGTGAAGTTCACCACGATCGCCATGGGCTGCAAGCCAATGCAGGTGGTCAGCATGCTCAACGAGCTGTTCCAACACTTCGACCACAGTTGTGACGAACGCGGAGTTCTCAAGGTAGTTTCTGTTGTTCCTCTGCTGATTTCTCGCTCTTGATTCGCCATCGTCAAGTCAAAAGCTATCATGTTGTCGTTGTTGTCGTCGTCGCCGTTGTCGCAATTGTTGTCGTCATCATTTACATCAGCAGCGGTATTAATATGGGCGCGTTTGTTTGGCCCAAAATCTCGCGAATCTCCCTGAATGGCTAGTCGAGGGCGAGTGAGACGCCCCTCAGCTAGAAAAACCGCTAACCATCTCGCAAGGCGGAAGAACGTGGATGCGTCCTGGCGCTAGAGTCGGTGAAGAAATTGCCGATAGGCGATATAACTGACAACTCAGATATTACACTAGTTTTTGACTCACATTCGAAGCAAAAGTGAGTCTATGTATTCACCCGTTTCGTCCGTCCGGGCGTCCGAGCGTCCGGGCGTCCGAGCGTCCGGGCGTCCGTAAAAAACATTAACGTTGGATTTTTCTCGGAGAATATTGAGTCTATCAACACCCAATTTGGCATGATGGTGTATGAAGACAAGGCGTCAAAAAACATACATGGTGACTTGACCTTGCTTCAAAGTCAAGGTCGCAGGGGCCATAAATGTTGTCTAAAAAACAGCCATTTTCCACATTTTCTCAATTTTCTCTAAAGTTTTTGAGATTGGATACCTGACCTATATATGGTATATACGGCAAAGTAAGCCCTATCTTTTGATACCAGTAACTGTTTGGTTAACCTTGCTTCAAGGTCAAGGTCACAGGAGCTCTTCAAAGATGGATTGTATACATATTTGGAAGTGACCTTGACCCTGAACTGTGAAAGATAATTGTTTCAAACTTAATAATTATGTGGGGCACATGCTATACTTTCATTATGAGACACATTTGGTCACATATTATTAAGGTCAATGTCACTTTGACCCTTATGAAATGTGACCAAAATGGGGTAGTGAACCACTAAAAGTGACCATATCTCATGGTAGAAAGTGCCAATAAGCACCATTGTGCTTCTTATATCTTGAATTAACAGCTTTGTGTTGCATGACCTTGGATGACCTTGACCTTGGGTCAAGGCCACATGTATTTTGGTAGAAAAAATGTGTAAAGCATTTCTTAGTGTATCATGTCATTGGTAGGTTTAGTTGTTTGACCTTGACCTTGAAGGTCATCTGAAGGTCAAGGTCGTGTAAAGTTCAAGGTCAAGCATGTGAGTCGTATGGGCTTTGCCCTTTTTTTTCAATTCATAGAATACACCAAGTGAGGGAACTCCAGACCTCCCTCGGCCTCCCGCCTTCACGGCAAGTACCTCATTATGAGCGAGGAACGTAGGCAACGCCTAGCCCTCGCGATTCTCTCGAGATTTTGGGCCAAACAAACACCTCCTATCTGGCCCTTTCCAGGATACAGCCCGGTAACATCGGTTGGGGTCAACACATGCATTTTCTATTTTGGGTATATTTTGTCTCTATTTCCCCTCTAGAATCGATCTGTTGCCGATACAGTACGTAAAAAGTCGAAACCCAACTTATGACCTGTTTTGTGGTGCGCGATTACAAATGTCTGAGTGGCAGAAGATATCTATTCAAAACAATCTGAAAGCACGAAATTGTCATAAACCCTGTGGATGACGTGCTTTTGCCATTCTTAGAGTGGATGAACTGACATGATCTTTTTTTAATTAATCGAATAATTTAGTTATTAAACAACACGCAGTCTACTCTTTTCTTTACTGCACGACTTTCAATAAGTGTCAGTTTTCATACAATTACTCGTGTGAACTTTTGTTCCTTCCCTAACCCCTATGTAGTCTAATGCATGAACGTGCCATTTCTGTGAACACGAGTCAGTAGTGACTCTGGCTCAGTTCCTAATGAATGCGTAATAGACTCGACCCTTCGTATTACAGCATTGCGCCAAAAATAATTCGTTCTGATACGTTTTTCTCTTCACTTTTTACAGAAATTGTTCAGATATCAAAACTTGTTTCCATTTCAACACAAACAGTTTATTTTATCGAATAAACGCTTGTTTATTGCCTCAACAAGAGTAAGTTAAGAGTTTTGTGCGAAATAGTCTCAGAACTACTTTAACGGCGCATGTCAGGGAGCAGATCGGCTATCCCACAAGCCTCTCGTGTGACCTCCATTTGCATATTTCGGACGAAAACCTTCCATCACGTGATGTCAACTGGGCTAGAGACACTTTGGCCGGTAGGCGAAGTCTCTAGTGAACTAGAATGGGACGTGCCTACACGGTGGTGAGTGTTGCAAGTGTAGGCTACACTGTGGAGGACCCATACATGGTGTGTTGCAAGCATTGCAGGTACTGACTAGAGAGAATTTGGCGTGTTGTGGGTGTTGCAGTTAAGAGACCATAGGAGACGCATACACGGTGGTGTGTGTTGCAAGTGTAAACTGTGGAGAACCCATACATGGAGTTGGTGTGTTGCAAGCATTGCAGGTACAGACGAGAGAGAATTCGGTGTGCTGTGGGTGTTGCAGTTACAGACCATAGGAGACGCATACATGGCGTTGGTGTGTTGCAGCTGGAGACCTTACGAGACGCATACACGGTGGTGTGTGTTGCAGCTGGAGACCATAGGAGACACATACACTGTGGAGTATGTTGCAGCTGGAGACCATAGGAGACGCATACACGGTGGAGTGTGTTGCAACTGGAGACCATAGGAGATGCATACAATGTGGTGTGTGCTGCAGCTGGAGACCATAGGAGACGCATACACGATGGTGTGTGTTGCAGCTGGAGACCATAGGAGACGCATACACGGTGGTATGTGTTGCAGCTGGAGACCATAGGAGACGCATACACGGTGGAGTGTGTTGCAGCTGGAGACCATAGGAGACACATACATGGTGGTAGGTGTTGCAGCTGGAGACCATAGGAGACGCATACACGATGGTGTGTGTTGCAGCTGGAGACCATAGGAGACGCATACACGATGGTGTGTGTTGCAGCTGGAGACCATAGAAGACGCATACATGGTGGTGTGTGTTGCAGCTGGAGACCATAGGAGACACATACACGGTGGAGTGTGTTGCAGCTGGAGACTATAGGAGACACATACACGGTGGTATGTGTTGCAGCTGGAGACCATAGGAGACGCATACACGGTGGTATGTGTTGCAGCAGGAGACCATTGAAGATGCATACACGGTGGTGTGTGTTGCAGCTGGAGACTATAGGAGACGCATACACGGTGGTAGGTGTTGCAGCTGGAGACTATAGGAGACGCATACACGGTGGTAGGTGTTGCAGCTGGAGACCATAGGAGACGCATACATGGCGGTATGTGTTGCAGCTGGAGACTATTGGAGACGCATACACGGTGGAGTGGGTTGCAACTGGAGACTATAGGAGACACATACACGGTGGTATGTGTTGCAGCTGGAGACCATAGGAGACGCATACATGGTGGTGTGTGTTGCAGCTGGAGACCATTGAAGACGCATATATGGTGGTGTGTGTTGCATCTGGAGATTATTGGAGACGCACACACGATGGTGTGTGTTGCAGACCATAGGAGACACATACATGGTGGAGTATGTTGCAGCTGGAGACTATAGGAGACACATACACGGTGGTGTGTGTTGCAGCTGGAGACCATAGGAGACGCATACACGGTGGTGTGTGTTGCAGCTGGAGACCATTGAAGACGCATACATGGTGGTGTGTGTTGCAGCTGGAGACCATAGGAGACACATACACGGTGGAGTGTGTTGCAGCTGGAGACCATAGGAGACGCATACACGGTGGTATGTGTTGCAGCTGGAGACCATAGGAGGCGCATACACGGTGGTATGTGTTGCAGCTGGAGACCATAGGAGACGCATACACGGTGGTATGTGTTGCAGCTGGAGACCAGAGGAGATGCATACACGATGGTATGTGTTGCAGCTGGAGACCATAGGAGACGCATACACGGTGGTATGTGTTGCAGCTGGAGACCATAGGAGACGCATACACGATGGTGTGTGTTGCAGCTGGAGACCATAGGAGACGCATACATGGCGGTGTGTGTTGCAGCTGGAGACCATAGGAGACGCATACACTGTGGTATGTGTTGCAGCTGGAGACCATAGGAGACGCATACACGATGGTGTGTGTTGCAGCTGGAGACCATAGGAGACGCATACACGATGGTGTGTGTTGCAGCTGGAGACCATAGGAGACGCATACACGGTGGTGTGTGTTGCAGCTGGAGACCATAGGAGACGCATACACGATGGTGTGTGTTGCAGCTGGAGACCATAGGAGACGCATACACGGTGGTATGTGTTGCAGCTGGAGACCAGAGGAGATGCATACACGATGGTATGTGTTGCAGCTGGAGACCATAGGAGACGCATACACGGTGGTGTGTGTTGCAGCTGGAGACCATAGGAGACGCATACACGATGGTGTGTGTTGCAGCTGGAGACCATAGGAGACGCATACATGGCGGTGTGTGTTGCAGCTGGAGACCATAGGAGACGCATACAATGTGGTGTGTGCTGCAGCTGGAGACCATAGGAGACGCATACACGATGGTGTGTGTTGCAGCTGGAGACCATAGGAGACGCATACATGGTGGTGTGTGTTGCAGCTGGAGACCATAGGAGACGCATACACGGTGGTGTGTGTTGCAGCTGGAGACCATAGGAGACGCATACACGGTGGTGTGTGTTGCAGCTGGAGACCATAGGAGACGCATACACGGTGGTGTGTGTTGCAGCTGGAGACCATAGGAGACGCATACACGGTGGTGTGTGTTGCAGCTGGAGACCATAGGAGACGCATACATGGTGGTGTGTGTTGCAGCTGGAGACCATAGGAGACGCATACATGGTGGTAGGTGTTGCATCTGGAGACCATTGAAGACGCATACACGGTGGTGTGTGTTGCAGCTGGAGACTATAGGAGATGCATACATGGCGGTGTGTGTTGCAGCTGGAGACCATAGGAGACGCATACATGGTGGTGTGTGTTGCAGCTGGAGACCATTGAAGACGCATACACGGTGGTGTGTGTTGCAGCTGGAGACTATAGGAGATGCATACACGGTGGTGTGTGTTGCAGCTGGAGACCATAGGAGACGCATACATGGTGGTGTGTGTTGCAGCTGGAGACCATTGAAGACGCATACACGGTGGTGTGTGTTGCAGCTGGAGACCATAGGAGACGCATACACGGTGGTATGTGTTGCAGCTGGAGACCATAGGAGACGCATACACGGTGGTGTGTGTTGCAGCTGGAGACTATAGGAGATGCATACACGGTGGTATGTGTTGCAGCTGGAGACCATAGGAGACGCATACATGGTGGTAGACGGAGTGCCAGAGCCCAGTGAGAACAATGCAGAGTCCGTGTGCCTTTTTGCGCTTGACGTCATAGAGACCTGCAAACTGGTTCTCTGCCCCACCACGAACGAACCCTTACAGGTACGAGCCCACACATGACGTCATCTGATAAATTTTCAGACTACTCGTTATTAGAGAGATGGTAATCAGAGGACAATTGCTAAAACAAACATAATTTAGAAAACTGTGTAATTGGAAGAAATTTAAACTAATTTCTATGTTTTCCTGACATACTTACCAGTAGACAACCAGTGATATTATGACCTTTTGACCTCAAAAAAAGAATTTGCAAATTCTTACCCACCCGTGCCCGCCTGCATCGGCCAATCTGATTGCTTGATACACAAGCAGGAAGGCCGTGGCAAGGGAGGCAACTCCCAATGCCCACGCCTCAATGTGTATATAAGCTAGCAGCCAGGCACGCCCCATTCTCTTTGACACAGCTGAGATAACTCGAGCAAATGCACAAACAGGGAGGTGGGTGGGACAGTAGTTGTCTACTGGTAAGTAAGTCAGGAAAACATAGAAATTAGTTTAAATTTCTTCAAGTTTTCCATCCATACTGACCAGTAGACAACCAGTGATACGATTGCCCAGCAAAGGGTGGCGGGTTGTGCATAAACACCTGACAACACAATAAAACCATGCACCATCAAATACGAATAGCCGAACCCGCAACAACCAACCTGTTGATGCCAAATGTGTCGTAGAGATGACGAACTTGAACATCACGCAGAGAGTGGCGTGTGAAAACACAGTCACTGAGCCAGAAGGCCGCCCGCAGAAGGTGAGCCAAAGAGACATTCTTGGCAAACGCGACAGAGGTGGAAACATGCGGAGTTCAAAAAAGTCCCCGAGGCACCAGCAGGAGGATCCAGCAACGCATTCTTGTACGCATCAGCAATCAAAACGCTACCCAGCAAGAAAAGGACGTCGCAGACACCTCGGCGTGACTACGTGTAAGGGGCAGAAACAGTCTCCGTGTCCGCAGACGACGGGACTGAGTGCAAGCCAGACAACCATAAGAGCACGCCGTATAGAGAGACTGAAAAGCACAAGATTCCAGTGAAACGAACCTGAACCAAAAAGAAAACGGAGAAGCAGATAACCCATCCCACAGTGGAGGAGAGATCTGACGATGTGGAAACGAAACGAAACAAGGAACGAGCCAAGTGAACCTGTGTCCAACAGAAGCAAAGCCGAACGTTCAACAAGTGAACATGCGGCTGACCAAATCCCGAACGAGGTTGCACGAGAGCGCCCACAGAGAGATGGAGCTCGAGGAGCTCCCCATCTGCCAGAGCCAGCAAACCAGGGAACCAGGAAGCACCAGGCCAGAAAGGCGCGACCAGGATCATGCGAGGATGCTCCAGGGCGACCTGGGCCAACACCTACGAAGAAGAAGGCACGTGGAAGGGAAAGCGTAGACTTCCATGCCCGACCACGACCCAGCAAAGGCACTCGGCCGAGAGCCTTGGATCGTGCAAAGGCAAGAAGTAACACAGGAAACACGTGTGGAAGCGGGTGGCAAACAGATGCACCATCCCTTGCCTCAGCGAAGCCACAACCAACCATCCAGGTACATCCGCAAACAAACTCCCCTGCCTCTCACCAACATCGCCAACTGCTTGGTGACCTTGATGAAAAAGGGGCAGTAGACAGACCGAAAGAAAAGGAAAAAGAACCGGACAAACTCTGTCCCCCCAGATGAAGTGCAGAAACTTCCATATGTCCAGAAGCATGGACGTACGCATCCTGCAGATCCAATGACGTGGCAAACCCGCCGGGGTATATTGCATCACGCACCGACCTGGCAGACTCCATCTGAAAGGCATCCGCGACCAGACTTGTTCAACCAGAGCGATCTAGAGAGAGTCGGATGACTCAACGCCCCACCTCTCTTCCACAGCCGCATTGGAACCATGGTCCGAGAACCGTGTGTGCCAACTCGCTGGGCTCTGATCCGGTCGGTCTAGACTCAACTCCCCGCAGGGAGAAACCCTGACGACCACGGAGCCAGAGGAGAAAACAGACCCATGACCGCGCCGCACCGCCCCGCTTGGCCTTCCGGGAGCACAGGGGCGGGGCAAAGGGAACGTTCGGGAAGGGGGGCGGCGTGCTCACCGGACCAAACAGAGTCTGCTGACAGGCCAGGAGCAACGCTCTGCCAGAGGCCCCACCCCAAACTCGACCTTGCGGGAGCTCAGAGGCGGGGCACAGGGCAGCACACGGGAAGGGGGGGGGGGGGGGGGGAGGGAGTTGGACGACTCAACGTCCCACTCCTCATCCCCAGCCGCATGTAGGCATGAGGAGTCGGTACAAGGTTACCAAAAACAGGGGAGATAACCACTTCTTCTCTATCGTCAAGTTGGCTGCCAAGCACCTATATCGCGTTCAGCTCGAACGATTTGATTCGCAGAAGGAAGTTTAGTCTACGGTGATTATCTTAGTACCTATATTTGGCTCTTTTGCGGAAAAGACATATACCATAATGATTTTTTCAAAGTCCTTTCTAGAACGAGAAATAAAAACTATTGTCAAAATCCAGATTGAGGGAAAGGTGAGCAAAAGTACGAAAACTGTTATTTCTGAGCGGTTGTCAAGGAAGAAGAAACTTATTTATGCTGTATTTGTGTAAGTATGCTACTCTGTCGTTATAAGTTTTAAGTAATGAATGAGAAAACTGGTGAGAATGTTACAAAAGATAGACGTTGGTCTGCTTACCTCACCGTATCACTTGTCCCTATTTTGTCCCTACATCCCTCTATCTACACGCCCACGCACAACCTTCCTCTTCAACCCCACTTCACCACCTTGTCGCATGGCTTGCAGATACGGATAGGCATTCACACGGGACCGGTGGTGGCGGGTGTAGTGGGAGTGAAGATGCCTCGCTACTGTCTGTTTGGGGACACCGTCAACACCGCCTCTAGACTGGAATCGTACAGCGCCCCGGGTCGTATCCAAGTGTCCTCCACGACGTTCGAGTAGGTGGCCTGTCTTGGTCTGTTAGCGTCCTTGTTCCCTTCTATCGTGTTCCGTCTGTCATCCTCTTCCTGTTCAGATCACTATGCCCTGTCCCTCCCTCTTTTCGGAGCATCTCTCGGGTGGTGTCATTTTTTGTTAGAAGATCAGTTTCCCCTGGACCGTGCATTGTGCAGTGATGGAGAAATGCAGGTTTTTTGTGTTTTTTTTTAAAGAAAGAAGCTATTATTTGTCAGATATACGAGTACACCTCCAACAAAATAATGATTTGGATATAAAGATGTGTTTTGTATGACTATCCTCTCCTTCCGGTTAAAGGGTTCTTAAACATTCTTCATTCGCATTTCGAGCACCAGCTATACACGAAGGTCGTCCCCCCCCCCCCCCTCCCCTGCCCCCATCAGTCTGTCTCCCACTCCTCTTGCATTTACCCCCTGTGGGTTGGGGGTAAGAATAGACCCACCATGTCTCCCCACGCGATTCGTAAATAGCGAATGATTAGGAAGATCGTGACGACTTGCACTTACTCTAAACAGCTGTAGCGATGTTCCGTGATCAAAGTCCTAAAATGGCTGATAGGCCGTAAATGTCCATCCATTCACCCATTTCCATATATCAGGTACAGGTACTTTATTCACTGCCTTCCAGATAAATACTTTTTTCGCTGTCGAGCATATCCATCAGTATACACTTATAAGCCATACAAATAAAGTGGCTAAGTATTAATACAGGAATCAGCTGTAAATATTAATTACCCTTCTGCAACTGACTGCATGGTCTAAATCTTCACAGCGCTGTCCAAGGCAAGGGGTTCGGCTTTCGATCCCGAGGAGAGATGATGATCAAGGGCAAGGGCAAGATGACCATTTACTTTTTGGTGGGGAGGGGCACCCTCCAACCCAAGGAGCCTGACGACGCCTTCATCAGCCTGCCCCTCTTGGTGCACTGACTCCATCCACGCAGGCCTGCCCCCCCCCCCCCCCCCCCTTGGTGCACTGACCATCCACGCAGGCCTGCCCCCCTGGTGCACTGACCATCCACGCAGGCCTGCCCCCCCTGGTGTACTGACTCCATCCACGCAGGCCTGCCCCCCTGGTGCACTGACCATCCACGCAGGCCTGCCCCCCTGGTGCACTGACTCCATGCATTCCTGCCTCCCTGGTGCACTGACTCCATCCACGCAGGCCTGCCCCCCTGGTGCACTGACTCCATCCACGCAGGCCTGCCCCCCTGGTGCAATGACTCCATCCACGCAGGCCTGCCCCCCTGGTGCACTGACTCCATCCATGCAGGCCTGCCCCCCCTGGTGCACTGACTCCATCCACACAGGCCTGCGCCCCTGGTGCACTGACTCCATGCATCCCTGCCCCCCCTGGTGCACTGACTCCATCCACGCAGGCCTGCCCCCCCCCCCCCCCCCCCTGGTGCACTGACTCCATCCACGCAGGCCTGCCCCCCCTGGTGCACTGACTCCATGCATTCCTGCCCCCCTGGTGCACTGACTCCATCCACGCAGGCCTGCCTCCCTGGTGCACCGACTCCATGCATTCCTGCCTCCCTGGTGCACTGACTCCATCCACGCAGGTCTGGGCAGACTGGACTTGCCCTGGACCAAGCATGGATCATGCTGGGCCTGTCTCTTGAGGCAACGACAGACCAACCTTGAGTACTCAGTTACATGGGAATTAAAACCAAGCTAAGGCTCACAAGGACCTAACAAAGACCAGACAAAAGAACTTAATGGAGCAGGGCTTTACAATTGTTTAAATATTTTTTTCTTCGGCTACGACGGCAAAGTTTCCTTACTTGTGACCATTGTTATAGTACGACTTTCATTTTCTTCCTTTAAAGAATTCCCAACTATTATTGTTGAACAAAATGGGTGGAAATAAAGTTTTAGATCTATTACCATGTCCAAAGTTACAATTTTATGCACGAGACTGGTTTGAAACCAAAGTATATCAATATCCTAGTGGAAGCCGAATACATGGCTGTGTGGTCGAGTGGTTGAGTGGTTGGATGGATGGATGGATGGATGGATGGATGGATGGCTGGCTGGCTGGCTGGCTGGCTGGCTGGCTGGCTGGTTGGATGGATGGATCGAGTTTTATCGCCCATCAGTTTTGTAGGCTATGTAAGGCCACTAAACACATAAATCACTAGAATAGTTTTAAGTAAACGCGAATCAAGTCATGATATTCCCATTTATTCGCCTCTTACAAATCGCAGAGAGAGGCGGGGAGTCTATTCTGACCCCCAACCCCCAGGGGGCCGAGTGGTGGGAACACTTGACCTTCAGCTGCGTGCAGCTATTGGGTGCTGCGTTTGAAGTTGCACAGATCCCAGAGTTGTGTCCTCGTGCTCAGTGTTTCACTCACATTACTTCTCTCCACCCTGGAGTAAAACTGGCATCTGTGTGAGCTGACCTACAAAATGGTGAAAAATAACTTCAGCCTACTTATCCACTGCCAGGCTGCACACTCCTCAGGAAGTTGAGATGGTGTTGGAGTGATGAGAGCAGGCTAAAGACAAGGGGGTAAAAGTGGGCAGTTTAAGCTCCCATCAAGGGGCGAGTTGTTGTATATAAAAACTGCTGGCGCTGAACCTCCAGGTTTTGGCATTAAAAAAACAAGACAATAAAGCTGTGAGGACCTCCAGTAACCCTGGAGGGATAAAAATCGAACACAGGACGTTTCGTACCCTGGACGCAACGCACCCTGGTCGTTGTGTACCTCATTTAGTCGATTCGTACCTTTTCTACACTAACCCTAACCCTAACTCTTAACTCTAACCATAGGGTTAGGGTACGAAACGACTAGGTACGAAACGTCCAGGGTACAAAACGACCCGCATCGTAAAAGATCCTTCTTTCTCCTTCACAAGTGTCCAATGTCCTCAAAATTACGTCACGTTATTCGACGTCAAATGATCACGTCACACATTTTGCATTCGGACTCTGTTGTAGCGTTATCTTGGCAACACCAAAATGTACAAAAAGTCACTTTCTTTTCAAACCTCGATTCTGAAAATTTGATACATTCAATCGGACCTAACTTCCAGTAAGTGTGCAAAATGTCAAGGAAATCCGACCAGTAGTTTTTGACTCACATGCGAAGCAAAAGTGAGTCTATGTACTCATCCGTTTCGTCCGTCCGGGCGTCCGTAAAAAACTTTAACGTTGGATTTTTCTCGGAGACAATATATTAAGTCTAGCAACACCCAATTTGGCATGATGGTGTATGATGGTGTATGATGACAAGGCATCAAAAAACATACATGGTGACTTGACCTTGCTTCAAAGTCAAGGTCGCAGGGGCCATAAATGTTGTCTAAAAAACAGCCAATTTTCACATTTTCTCAATTTTCTCTAAAGTTTTTTAGATTGGATACCTGACCTATATATGGTATATAGGGCAAAGTAAGCCCTATCTTTTGATACCAGTTTGGTTGACCTTGCTTCAAGGTCAAGGTCACAGGAGCTCTTCAAAGTTGGATTGTATACATATTTTGAAGTGACCTTGACCCTGAACTATGGAAGATAACTGTTTCAAACTTAATAATTATGTGAGGCACATGTTATACTTTCATCATGAGACACATTTGGTCACATATCATCAAGGTCAAGGTCACTTTGACCCTTATGAAATGTGACCAAACTGGGGTAGTGAACCACTAAAAGAGACCATATCTCATGGTAGAAAGTGCCAATAAGCACCATTGTGCTTCCTATGTCTTGAATTAACACCTTTGTGTTGCATGACCTTGGGTCAAGGCCACGTGTATTTTGGTAGGAAAAACGTGTAAAGCATTTCTTAGAGAATGATGTCATTGCTAGGTTTAGTTGTTTGACCTTGAGCCTTGAAGGTCACCCGAAGGTCAAGGTCATGTAAAGGTCAAGCATGTGAGTCATATGGGATTTGCCCTTCTTGTTGAGATATCAGCCGTTAAGTCGGGACTGACAGACACACAGACAGACAGACACACACACACAGACAGATAAAGCTGTGAGGACCTCCTGTAAACCTGGAGGGATAAATTCATCTTTACATGTACCTGTCAAGTCTTTATATATCTATAGCTATCTCTCTCTCTCTCTATATATATATATATATATATATATATGTGTGCATGAACTTCTTTTATGCACATTTCCTTAGTAACATACATGTACTACAATTGTACATGGTGCAATATCATTTAGTCCAGCCTCGAGATTACCGTGCTCAGGAAATTGTGCAGCAAATACATACATACATACATCATCACTGTCCATTTTCTCTAAATCACCACCATTGCTGCACCCAAGATCAGGGGGAAAAAAGATGTTCCAACATTGTCTTGTATCAAATTAATCAGTTAGGAAAGATTGCATGTTAAACAGTGAATGCAAATCAAAACTCCTAAATTCAAGTCAACTCTAGTCAAATGGTCTAGGCAGTCACCTGCAGTCTCTTCCCGACTGGCAGCTGCGGGGATTGACGGTGCAAAGATACTAGCTGCATCCTGGGGCTAAGTACTGACTGGCAGCTGCGGGGATTGACGCTGCAAGGATACTAGTTGCATCCTGGGGCCAAGTACTTCGCCTGTGTTGCCTCCCTTTTTGATATGTAACGCGGCTTACTGGGCTGCGTTGCCTCCCTTTTTGATACGTAACGCGGCTTACTGGGCTGCGTTGTGTAGACACAAGGTATAGGCTGGTGTCAACACGAGTCAACAATTTGGTTATCCTTTCCACTATCCTGCGTTCTCCTCACTGTTGACACCAGCCTCTCACATCTTGCTTTCCTCATGTTGACACCAGCCTCCACATATGACTTTCCTCATGTTGCACAACTCAGCTCACCAGCATCTGCTTCATCCTATGTGTGACACCAGCCTCCACATCTGCATTCCCGCATGTGAACACCACCTCCACAATCGCTTTCCCACAAGTGACACCAGCCTCCACATCTGCTTTCCTCATGTTGACACCAGCCTCCACATCTGCTTTCCTCATGTTGACACCGCCAGCCCCAAGCAGCATTTACATCGCCTCCACATCTGCTTTCCTCGTGCACGTCGCTTTCCTCATGTTGACACCGCCTCCACATCTGCTTTCTCATGTTGACAAGCCTCCACATCTGCTCCTATCCAGTCACTGCTTTCGCAGCTTACAAGCCTCCACATCTGCTTTCCTCATGTTGACACCAGCCTCCACATCTGCTTTCCTCATGTTGACACCAGCCTCCACATCTGCTTTCCTCATGTTGACACCAGCCTCCACATCTGCTTTCCTCATGTTGACACGCCCCACAGTAAGTGACATCGCCTCCATCTGCTTTCCTCATGTTGACACCCAGCCTACAAGCTAGTTTGACACCAGCCTCCACATCTGCTTTCCTCATGTTGACACCAGCCTCCACATCTGCTTTCCTCATGTTGACACCAGCCCTCCACATCTGCTTTCCTCATGTTGACACCAGCCTCCACATCTGCTTTCCTCATGTTGACACCAGCCTCCACATCTGCTTTCCTCATGTTGACACCAGCCTCCACATCTGCTTTCCTCATGTTGACACCAGCCTCCACATCTGCTTTCCTCATGTTGACACCAGCCTCCACATCTGCTTTCCTCATGTTGACACCAGCCTCCACATCTGCTTTCCTCATGTTGACACCAGCCTCCACATCTGCTTTCCTCATGTTGCTTAGTGTCCGTGGGATAAAGCTCGAGTGGTGAGTGGGATTCCCCCCCCCCCCCCCCCCCCCCCCCCCCTAAATTAATTGACTTTGAGTGACTGTAATCAGTGGAGTGAATTAGTGAAAAGTGATGTATGAAGGGTGAAGAGGTGATGAATTTGACTCACGTTGATAGATTTTAAGGTTATGTGTTCCCATCAGTTGGATAGATCACAGCTTTTCCTTGACCCCAGATCTTGCCAGGTTCCTAGCGTAAGCAATGCACCCACTGGATGCTGCACAGCAGCAACCAAAGACACACTTCCCAGAGATTTGTTTCCCCCCAGAAAATATGACTAATGAACAGGGGATAATGACTTCCTATTAAGAAAGTATCAGTACTACGTTACATAATTTCTTACACTCTGTACCTGCATGGCAAATTTCAAACACAAAGGAGAAGACATGTGGCCGTGATCAGTGGGGGATATAGTGGAATCCTAGCCCGATGCTGAACCCGTGATTATGTTTTGTTTTTTTTGTTTTGTAATATCGATTTATTCAATTAAATATCAGAACAAGAACAATGCAAATAGTTTGACATCAGATCCACCATTCCCAGGTATCACAGTACATTATTGGAAAGGCAAAGCCATCCGTTACCATCTCCCACATTAGTGGTAATTTTGGAAAGGGCTGCAGCATGAATGATTGTGGAACAGGTGCGTATCAAGTTTATCCCATAGCAGTGAAGAATTTCAGTTCTCAAGAACCAAACTTTCCCTGGAAACAAAGCCCCC
>JAWQFJ010019705.1:35000-40378 GCA_034096865.1 Theodoxus fluviatilis | reverse complement strand
GCTTCTTGAGTGAGAAATCTTTCGTCTAGCTCCCAGAAACATTGATGAACATGTGAAACTTTTCCTGGCCACAATGTCACACATCCTTGACTGACACGCCCCAGAGGCAGAAAAGGTTATATTCATCAGACCTGACTCTCCCTGGTACAACAAAGAAGTCACCTGGCAAAAATCAGGAAAAGGCTGGCGGAGCAATGCTGGAGAAATTCGGGCCTAACTGTGCACAAGGAAATGTATGCGACTGAAGGAAAAGGGTAAAACAATATTCGCAGTGCCAAATCCAAGTATTTTCAGCAGCAGATCGAAGAACGGTGTAAAGACCCTAGGGGCTTGTCGCAGCTGTCCTCTTATCTCCTGGGCAGCAGTGACGCACCTCCTCTCCCATCCGCAGTAAGTGGAAAGACCTTGGCAAACACATTTGCAAGATTTTTCACTGGAAAAATCGAGAAAATAAAAGCTTCTATTCCATCATCCCATCAGGTCGATCATGATTCAAGAGACCAACTGAGTGAAACATTCAGCGCATTTCCCTGTACTCGTCCCTCGAACTCCAAAAACTGATCAAAAATATGAAACTCACAACATGCGAGCTTGACTGCATCCCAACGAGACTGTTTCTTTCTTGTCTTGATGTTCTCCTGCCTGTGGTTACGGACATTGTAAACCACTCCCTGAAATCAGGACAGTTTCCGGTGGCACTGAAAACAGCTGTTGTGAAGCCTCTGCTAAAGAAACGTGGTCTGGACAGTTCAAAATTGGAGAACTATCGTTCTGTGTCCAATCAAAGTTTTGTCTCTAAGATCATTGAGAAAGCTGTATGCACAAAGGCTGCGGGACCACTTGCTCAGGTACAAGCTGAAACCAAAATTCCAGTCAGCGTATCGTCCAGATCACAGCACTGAAGCGGCTTTTCTAAGAGTCATGAATGATCTTTTGTGTGCTGCAGACGACGGAGAAATAGGGATTGTTGTGCCACTGGACCTCTTAGCAGCCTTCGACACAATTGACCACGGCATACTCATCGACCGTCTGGCACATCTTGGTCTGTCATCTCAGGTCCTCAACTGGTTCAAGAGCTACCTGACAGGAAGAACACAAAAAATTCTGGTGAAGGGTTCGAGGTCGGACTCAGTAGCAGTCACCTGTGGGGTCCCCCAGGGATCGATTCTCAGCCTGATCCTGTATATCTCTACACCAAAGACGTTAGCAATTGTATTGATAAACACGGGGTCCAACATCATCTTTTTGCTGACGACACAATGCTCTACTCAGTTTGTGCTCCTAACCAAAATGATTTTATCGATACGAAATCGGCTCTAGAGAGGTGCTGTTCAAACCTGAAAAAATGGATGGACAGAAAAAATCTTTAACTACATGAAGAGGAAACTGAAGTAATCATCGTCGGAAGCAAATCCAATTTGGACAAAAATCAGTGAAAACACTGTCATGATAGGGGATGTCAGGGTGACACCGTCTGAGTGGATCAAATATCTAAGTGTTAAATTTGACAAGCATCTTTCCCTAGAACCCCCACATTCGTCAGGTGACGTCATCTGCTCACTTGAATCTCCGACGAATTCGGAGCATCAGACACTGCTTGACGGAGAGGACTACTGCGACCCTGGTGCTATCTTTGGTCCTATCAAAGCTGGACTATTGTAACAGTCTTCTTACTGGAGCAAATCAGTATCAGATACGACAATTCCAGCGGCTCCAAAACATTTCCGCACGACTAGTGAAGCGCTCCCCTAGGTGGGCAAGCGTCTCGCCGGTTCTGGAGTTCCTTCACTGGCTGCCCATCAAAGATCGCATCCAGCACGTGTTTGTGCAATGTGTACAAGTGTGTTTCAGGTGCTGCTCCACAGTATCTTTCCGATCTTGTACAAGACTATAAACCGTCGAGAGGTCTCCGATCATCAGGGAGACTTCTCTGTGCTCCCTCGAAACACCTCAAGGGATTCGGAGAGAGAGCCTTCTCATACACTGGTCCAAGATTCTGGAGTGCGGCCCCAGAGGAACTGAGGAGGTCAGAGAACCTGGTCAGCTTTCGGAATTGGATTGATGGCGTTTTATGGCCTATCAGCCTTTGTAGGCTATGTAAGGCCAGTAAGCACGAACATAACTAGAACAGTTTAGAGTAAAGCAAATCAAGTCACAGTGTCCCTAGTTATTCGCCTCTTACGAATCGCATAGGAAGACGGGGTGGGTCAATTCTTACCCCAAACCTACGGATGAAAAACTTAAGACCTTTTTTTAATTTAAGACAAATTGTGGGCGCTTTGAGCATTCCTCGGCGTGAGAATAGCGCATTAAAAAACCTAATACATTACCTACATTACCCACATTACCTACATTACCTACATTACCTACATTACCTACATTACCTACATTACCTACATTACCTACAGTACCTACAGTACGTACAGTAAGTACAGTACGTACAGTACGTACAGTACCTACATCACATACATCACATACATCACATACATCACATACATCACATACATCACATACATCACACACATCACATACATACATAACATACATAACATACATCGCATACATCGCATACATCGCATACATCGCATACATCGCATACATCGCATACATCGCATACATCACATACATTACATACATTACATACATTACATACATTACATACATTACATACATTACATACATTACATACATTACATACATACATACATACATACATACATACATACATACATACATACATACATACATACATACATACATACATACATACATACATACATACATACATACATACATACATACATACATACATACATACATACATACATACATACATACATACATACATACATACATACATACATACATACATACATACATACATACATACATACATACATACATACATACATACATACATACATACATACATACATACATACATACATACATACATACATACATACATACATACATACATACATACATACATACATACATACATATCAAATCACTTTATTGCCAAAACAGGAAACATACAATTTTCCAAATTGCATTACATGTGCACGCTCGGATGTTTAACCAGGTCTTCTCAAAGCCAGAAATCTCCTACATTGATATTGACACCTCTTATGAAAGTCACTAATACGCCTTTGCGACCACTTTTCTCTTACTAATAGACGTTTTACGTGCATTTCATTTCACGCGTTAAAGATGGCACATTTATTTTTATCATTTTTAATTCAAGACAACTGACTCCTGAAATCAGGTTGCAGACTCAACATACATACATACATATACACACACACACGCACGCACGCACGCACGCACGCACGCACGCACGCACGCACGGACACGGACGGACGGACGGACGGACGGACGTACGTACGTACGTACGTACGTACGTACATACATACATACATACATACATACATACATACATACATACATACATACATACATACATACATACATACATACATACATACATACATACATACATACATACATACATACATACATACATACATACATACATACATACATACGTACATACATACGTGGTGGGATGTAGACATTAAACATTAAAATATCTATGTCTACGCTGCAGAATTCTTTACTGATTTTAAAGATTACGGTGTTATCATACTTGCATTCAACAAACTGGAAAAACTTTTCCACTGATCGATGCACTAGGCACACAACACCACCCGACATTCGACCTTGGGTAGATAGTTTTTTGGCAGGAGAGACAAATGTCACGTAGTCGGGCAGCAAGTAAGACAAGTCTACGGCGTGGACAAACGTTTCGCATAGGCAAGCAAATTGAAATTTCTTTCAGAGAGAAATGAAGTCAGGATCATCTAGTTTTGAAATGAGTCCGTCTATATTCCAAACTAGCAAATTGAGAGTGAGGGTGGGACTATGAGTAGGAGCATTCACGTTACCCGTTTCGGTGACAGCGGCCTCCCCGTCAGTTGCGACCGCCTCTCCCCTCACCCCTGCCACGGGTAGTGGAACGAGTCTGACGACGACTGGTGTCGCTTGTTGAGTGCCGTTCCTCTGTATGGAGAACTCCGCCTCGGTAGTAAGCGAAGTATCCATCTTCCCTTGCGCGCCGGATGTTCTCCCGCTGTCTTTCGGTGAGGTCAGATGATACTCCAATTCCATTCGCCTTTAGCTCCTGCCTCCTCTGGAGAATGGCGACCTTGTCGGCTGATCTGAGGAGTTTGGCGATGAGAGGTCGAGACTTTCCTTCTACTCGTTTGCCCACTCGATGTGCACGCGAAACGTCGCTGGCTTGTATGGGATTGGTCAGTACCTCGTTCACCGCTTGCACGAATGTCGCCACGCAGTCCTCGCGGTTTTCGTGGCTCGCTGAGATGTCGGGCTCGGGAATACCGTGCAGCAGGACGTTGTCGCGACGACTGCGCTGCTCCTGGGCTTCAAATTTCTCTTCAATGCCTGTCATGGTGCGCTTGATTTCTGTCTGATTATCCTCTAAGTACTCTAGATAATCTCCCTGCTCTTCCAACTTCTTCTGTAGTGATGCAACCTCTTTTTCCACGCTGCACACTTTACTTGTCAGCAAAGAGAGCTCGGTGTGTAGCTTTTGAGTTTCCGACAGCAACATCGCCTTGAACTGCTCTGTTATTTGATCCATCCATATCTTCCCAAATTTCTCTAAATCTTCTATCTCGACAGGCCCTGGCTCTTCCTCTATATCACCCCCCAGCAGCAGCAGTTGAGACTGGTCGTAGGCGTACGCAACAGACGTAGTAGCAAAGGGAACAGCGGCAGAGACAGCAAACGATTCACAGCCTTTTCCTCCAGCAATCGCGCAACACATACCGGGCACGACACGTGCAGCGAGTACGGCACGATGGCTCCACGCGATAGGAGATAGTCCAAGGAGCACAATCATGCAGAAAAGCAGGCGTAGCGATAGGGCAAACGGAAAGACAAACTTGCCTTCACCATCATTCTTGACCCGTGCGCTGTGAAAACAGCGAAGTCGCACACGCGCAGCAAAAGTTCCAATGCGAGCCCTGTACACATTGAGCTCGACGCCCATGGCGGTGAGTGCAGGTGATACTAAAACTTTTGAAAGACTTATAGTCCAGTGTCACGTCACATGCAGAATGCTGGTGACTCTACATTATCCTGTAGGTAAACTCAGTTGAGGGGTGCTGACTGCGAGATAGCGGAGCTCTGTAACATTCGTCCGTCACCGACGACTGTCTAACGGGAATGGGAGAGAGAGAGAGAGAGAGAGAGAGAGAGAGAGAGAGAGAGAGAAAGATGGAGGATGAGAGAGCGGGAGGATGAGAGAGAGAGAGAGAGACAGACAGACAGACAGAAAAACAGAGAACCCGCGG
>JAWQFJ010019705.1:17500-25000 GCA_034096865.1 Theodoxus fluviatilis | reverse complement strand
CACAACTATAGCATAAAGAATGAGCAGGAGCAGCAATATAAGCAAAGTCGACCAAAAAGGGAGCGGCGTGGAAGGGTCGGGTGGAAAGGTGGCGTGGAAAGGTGGCGTGGAAGGATGGGGTGGAAGGATGGGGTGGAAGGGTGGGGTGGAAGGGTGGCGTGGAAGGGTTGGGTGGAAGGATGGGGTGGAAGGGTGGGGTGGAAGGGTGGCGTGAAAGGGTGGGGTGGAAGGGTGGGGTGGAAGGGTGGCGTGGAAGAGTGGGGTGGAAGGGTTATGTGGAAGGGTGGGGTTGAAGAGTTGGGTGGAAGGGTGGCGTGGAAGAGTGGGGTGGAAGGGTGATGTGGAAGGGTGGGGTGGAAGGGTGGCGTGGAAGGGTGGCGTGGAAGGGTGGGGTGGAAGGGTGGGAAGAAGTGGGAGGTGGGGGAAGAGAGGAGGAAAAGGGAAAGAGAAAGAGCAGTTGGAACTAGAAAAAGAAGAGATGTATAAAGAGCAGGGATAGCAGGAGGTACGAGCTCACATGCAGGAGGAACAATCAAGAGGCAGGAAGTGTTTGTATATTTCACGGCAGGGGTAAGAATCTAATACGCGAATAATAAGGTTGTTTTAAAAATAGTGGAGGTGGGTTTTTTGGTCATTGCAATGATGGAGGAAGAAGAAAAGAAAGCGAATAAAGAGGAGCTGGGGGAATGTTGCAAATAGTAAACTGAGGATAACATGTATTGTTCTTTATTTCAGGAAATGGAGGTTTGGGACCTGGAGCCATTGTGGCGATTGTGGTCGGAGGATTGCTTGGCCTGGCATTCCCGTGAATGACATGCAGATGATTTCACTACCACAGTTCAACTGCATATACCCTCCGGGTGCTTTCTGGGCCAGCAACCTACCTCTTTATTCTCTTCATTGCATCTGTATTGGTTTCAAGGCTTGTCGTGAAGGTTGTCTTTTAAAAGGTATTGCCCTCTCCCATTAAAGTAATTTCGTAAATATTTTTTTCCCCCTTTGCACCTATCTTTAACGCATGCTCTAAGAATTTTATATATAATCTGCCTCTCTTTGTCGCTTTAACGCGACATTGAGTGAATCCCTCTAAAATGAACGGGTTGAATCAGAGACTGTCGAGCAGGAAGGGAAAAGGCAGCTATGACACACCTGCCGCTCCACATAGACTTTGAGGCGGAATCTGACAAACCGGTTTGGAATTCTTTTAGGAGCGAGCGCCCTTGTTCAAGGGCTGACAGTTCGAGGCGATGCGCGTTGTTCAAACTGGAAATGCTGCCATATCACTACTTGATGTTCTTCCTGGTTGAATCACGAGCCATAAGTGTGGTTGGCGTCCCTTTGGATGCCATGAACTCACTTGGCAAAGGCTAACTTTTCTCAAGTCCTCTCGGTTGTCGGATTTCAAAAGACAGTGTTTGTTCAGCAGTCCCATTCAAGGAGTGTTATCCTCACCTATGTCAATAAAACACTGCATTCCTGATGGCGATTCTTTTTCATCTGGCCAACTGGGCGGACGAGGGGGATATACCACAAACTCACTCATACACACACACACAACACACACGACCACCGCACGCACGCACGCACGCACACACCACACATCGAGAGAGAGAGAGAGAGAAGAGAGAGAGAGGAGAGGAGAGAGAGAGAGAATCAGACAGACAGACCAGACAGACAGACAGGACCAGACAGACAGACAAAAGGACAGACAGACAGACAGACAGACAGACAGACAGACAGGCAGGCAGACTGACAGACAGACAGACAGACAGACAGACAGACAGACAGACAGACAGACAGACAGACAGACAGACAGACAGACAGACAGAAAAGACAGACATACAGACAGACAGACAGACAGACAGACAGACAGACAGACAGACAGACAGAACAGACAGACAGACAGACCAGACAGACACAGGACAGACAGACAGACAGACAGACAGACAGGGACAGACAGAACAGACAGACAGACAGACCAGAACAGACAGACAGGCAAGTTCAGAGAGAGAAAGAACAGACAGACAGACAGACAGGCCAGACTGACAGACAGACCAGAACCAGACAGACAGGCCAGACGCCAGACAAAAAGAAAACGGACGGACGGACGGGAACGGAACGGATTGGGAAGGAAGGAGGGAGGGAGGGAGGGAGAAAGGGGAAGGGAGGGAGGGAGGGAGAGGGAGGGAGGAGGAGGGAGGGGTGGGGGAGGAGGGGAGGGGAGGGAGGGAGAGAGAGAGAGAGAGAGAAGAGAGAAGGAGGAGATGAGAGAGAGAGAGAGAGAGAGAGAGAGAGAGAGAGAGAGAGAGAGAGAGAGAAATTGATATTAATTAGTTATGTTGGTTTTTTTTAAATTATAAAGAAGTAACTTTTGTAACCGGATGATACATGCATGTTTACATCTTAAGTAGTATGTTTGTTTGTTTCTTTGATTTTGGTTAGATTTGTGACGATACTACAAGTACTATTCGAAGCATGTTCAGTAAGATCAGGGAACTGTAGCTGTAGCCAATTCGCCACGATGAATGTCTAATTAAAAAAGTAGAAAAAGGGCAGATGCTTTTATTATTTTATCCCACACTACTTCAATAGCACGAATTCAAACATTGATCAAAGTTAGTACCCTAATGCAAATAACGCCGTGCATTTATTGAAATAAAACAAAAGATAAATGGCGAAAAGAATACATATAATATCCCTTTGCTAGCATCATAATACCATAATGAACATTTACGACACATATATATCTTCTTGTGCTAAAAGTACACAAAAACCTATTTTCATTATTGTAACTTCATATGTGACATATTACACGAAGATGTACAGTTGGAAGATGATTTGAACACTCTTTGCAATTTAGATGTAGAATTAACCGCGGAAAAGAGCTTCCCCGCTCGCTTGCGTGTGAACTCGCAGCTGGTAGCGACGGAGTTGTGACAATGCATTGCACTTTCAGAGGAGTGAGCTCTCACTGGCGTAATATGACTGACGTCCATCTTGATAGAAGTCATTCTAGTTCACTAGAGACTTCGCCTACCGGCGAAAGTGTCTCTAGCCCAGTTGACATCACGTGATGGAAGGTTTTCGTCCGATGGAGGTCACACGAAAGGCTTGTGGGATAGCCGATCTGCTCCGTGACATACGCCGTTAAAGTAGTTGTTAGATCATTTTGCATTAAACTCTTAACTTACTCTTGTTGAGGCAATAAACAAGCGTTTATTCGATAAAAGAAAATGTTTGTATTGAAATTGAAACACGTTTTGACATCTGAATGATTTCTGTAAATAGTGGAGAAATAAATAGTATCAGAACGAACTATCTTTGGCGCAATGCTGTAATGCGAAGGGTCAAGTCTATTACTCATTCATTGCGAACTGTGCCAGAGTCAATACTGACTCGGGTTCACAGAATGGATAGAAGTAGAGTTCACAATATGCTTGCCAGCCTACGATGGTGTGTGCTTCAAACACTGAGGCCAATTGTTGATAATGTTGACTTAAACATCAACTTGCCCGATCCTAAAATGTGTATAGAAAGGCTGCAGTTTCACTGCACTTACCAGAACAGACATACAAAAGAATAACGTATTGCAAATAGTTATTTGACATAACACGAATGACTGCTGTATGAGAAGTGGATTCAGAAAACAACCAACGTTACTGCTCCATACTTTATTATAATAACATACACCACAAAACAAGACGTCAACGTTTTGAGTATAAATCTCTTCTTCAGGACAACAACACAAGCAAATAAGACAACACTTAGCTCAGTGTATGCTGTAGGCTAAAGGGAAAAAAATATTGTGAGGTGTAAGGGCAGGATGTATAGAAATCTGAACGTGTTTCACTTTCGTGAGCGGGAACTCATAATAACACATGGACGTGAGAGATGAATTGCGTGGATGAGGATAGGAGTGAGGCTGGAGTTGGTCGGGGCGGGGGAAGGAGGGGGGATGTAGCTCTTCAGGTTGAGGCCATTCGGAACTTTGGTGTCAAGGAGGGAGATGAAGCAACGTTCTGTCTGATTTATTTCTGTTGAGTCGCCCTTTGCTTGCCACAGGATGCAGACTTGCATGTTTGTGAGTGAGTGTGAGGGGTTGTTGAATTATAATTCAACAAAAGGGAGGGAGAGGGAGAGAAAGAGAGAGAGACACAGAGAGAGAGAGAGAGAGAGAGAAAGCGAGAGAGAGAGAGAGAGAGAGAGAGAGAGACAGGAGGGTGGGTGGGGGTTAACAGAAAAATCCAGCCTGCAACGTTTAAAAAAAAGACGTATCTCAATAGATTGCTACAGCTAATATACCACATTGTAAGAAATTCTAGATTGCGCAGTTACGCTACTATACATTTTTCCACCTGAGCAGATGATTATCATTCAAGCATTAAACTTCGTTACCCATATACTAAGTGTCAGGCCAATTGATTAATTGTCTTGTGAGAGAGTCTACATTCTATTCACAGTAAGCAAGAGGTTTTTGCCTGATGTGAAAGTATTGTCAGATGTGAATATGAAGCAGTTGCTTGCCTAACAATTCACATAAGTGTAATATGTACATGCAACGACTGCCGCTGTAATGATGACTACAGATCGTGAAGACATCCATGCTTATTCCAGTGACTACTGACATACGACACCAGGCAGTTTGACACACCACAAGTACATACGTACATTCATTGATATTCATGTATAAAAAGTAAAAAAATAGTGTTTTCCTCTTAGAAGAGGAGAGCGTGTGCATGTGATACTTTGAACAATCAAAAGGCAAATTTAGCAGACTATGCATTATTTGCGTGATTGACCAAGCAGCGAAATGTTACACAGAGCTAGCATGTTAGTGACACTCCGGCTAACGTCGCATTAGTATGATGTTTCTTTATGGGGAGTGCTTTTGATGCTGCATACAGTCCGTTTTAGAATAAAAGGGTTTGGGACACATTAAAAACAAAGCAATTAACTGCCATGTCAGGAGTTTATAGCGCAATAGCCACCAAGGCAGACAATGACACGACCACAAAAAAATAAACAAATACATGTTTGGTGGTTTATACTGTATTTCCAGCAAATGAAACGAGTAATTCAAGAACGGAAGAATACTCGGAATGTTGAGTAAAAAGATGAGGAAAAACTGCTTGAATGAATAAATGATAAATGGATGAACGCATGACAAATATTCCAAAACATGTACTTGTATAGAAAGCTACTCCAAACGGTTGTGCATTTTCACAGTGGTGTGATGTATTTGTTTGGGACATCAATACTTTTTTTTCCTGCATCCAAAAAAAAAGGAAATGAAATATTATTTCTAGATATTCACGGCTATATGGGCGGAGATGACTGATCTTATAAAGTGCATATGCGCTATGAGAACAATAACCAAGGAATGAACAAAAGAACGAAATTTTCACAAATAAAAATTTGGAAGATCTGGAACAGTTTCGGCTCAGACAATGGTTATCAGGCTATACGTGTCATTGACCTGAATGAATGTTTAATGCTGAAGGGATTATTAGTCTTATTTGGCTGTGTAATGCTTGAACATTTGTCTACACATAATAGCATAAAGTAAAGTAGTATACATATGTAACATATATGGAAGAAAGGAAGGAGGGAGGGGAGGAAGGTAGGAAGGAGTTTAAAGTGCTATCAACCGTCAAAGGCCATTGCCAAAAACCAGAATTAAGAGCAAATGTAGCTAACAGTGCCAAAGACTCAAAGAACATGACAAATAATACCTCTCTCTCTCTCTCTCTCTCTCTCTCTCTCTCTCTCTCTTCCTCTCATACTCACATGCACACACACACACACACACACACACACACACACACACACATACACACACACACACATAACTCATTCACTACTAATATTAAACATTGAATAACTTGAAAGCTTTTCAAATACAGTTTTGATCCTAATTCATCTTTGTGAAATCATTAGACTCATCACCGAATTTCAGTTAAAGCGAAGTAGATGTGACAAAAATACTTGTAGTAGCATCTGTGTTTCTTTTATCTACTGCAAAGAGAATTGTTGAAAAAAGATGTGCAAAAGAGAAAAACCAAAGTCTGTACGAATGTCTTTCTATAGGGTAGGATAATATATTTTTGAAGACGGCACTCACGACAAGCTTTGAAACCAATACATTTGCGATGAACAGAATAAAGAGGTAGGTTGCTGGCCCAGGAAGTGCACATAAATAATATGCCCTTGTGCTGGGGCAGTGAAATCTCCTGCGCGTCTTTCACGGGAATGTCAGGCCAAGCAATCTTCCGACGACAATAGCCGCAATGACTCCAGGTCCCAAACCTCCATTTCCTGAAAGAAAGAACAGTACATGTCATCCTCAGTTTACTATTTGCAACTGTCCCCTAGCTCCTCTTCATTCGCTTTATACCTTTCTTCTTCTTACATTATTACAACCACCAACACAGCCACCTCCACTATTTCTAAGACAACTGTATTGTTCGAGTTTTTTCCCCCACCTGCCATAAATATGCCAATACTTTTTGCCTGTTGATTTTCCCCTCTTGTTCATGAGCTCGTACCTCCAAATATTGCTGCTTTTTGTTCTGCTCTTCTTCTTCCAGTTCCAACGACTCTTTCTCTTTCTATTTCATTCTTTTCTACCCCCATTCTCCGATCCCCCAGCCCCACACCCACCCCAACCCCCCTACCCCCATCTCCCACCCCCATCCCCCTTCCCGCCCCAGCCTCCTTTTTGCTCGTCTTTCTTTTACATGCTTCTTCTACACATTTTAAATTATTTGGTTATGCCCCCGTTAATTATGTTCCTTCTTTTTTATTCTGCTGCTTGTAACTCTCCTCTGCCTCGTCCTTCTGCATTATGTACTTCTACTCCTCCGTCCTGACTTAAAACGATTGCTTGCTGCAACAATGTCTACAGCTAAATATAACAATTGCATCGACGCTGCCATCATTTACTACTACTGCTACTACTACTACTACTACTACTACTACTACTACTACTACTACTACTACTACTACTACTACTACTACTACTACTAGTACTACTACTAACTACTACTACTACTACTACTACTACTACTACTACTACTACTACTACTACTACTACTACTACTACTACTACCACTAGTACTACTACTACTACTACTAATACTACTACTACTACTACTACTACTACTACTACTACTACTACTACTACTACTACTACTACTACTACTACTACTACTACTACTTCTACAACTACTACTACTACTACTACTACTACTACTACTACTACTACTACTACTACTACTACTACTACTACTACTACTACTACTACTACTTCTACAACTACTACTTCTACTACTACTACTACTACTACTACTACTACTACTACTACTACTACTACTACTACTACTACTACTACTACTACTCCTACTACTACTACTACTACTACTACTACTACTACTACTACTACTACTACTACTACTACTACTACTACTACTACTACTACTACTACTACTACTACTACTGCTG
>JAWQFJ010019705.1:0-7500 GCA_034096865.1 Theodoxus fluviatilis | reverse complement strand
ACGTATGGTTCCCAGAGCTACTGACAGGACGACGAAGACTGCCGCAACCTGCATGGAGCTGGCTTTGTGCTTTTACTTCAGTCACGGCTTTTCTAGCTCTCTAAGATGCAAAATTCCTCTTTTCTCAAATATTTTCAGACGTCACCTGCTGACAAATATTGTATGACGTCATAGGGTGTTGCGTTTTTCTGTCTCTCTGTCTCTCTCTTTTTCTTTCTCTGTGTGTGTGTGTGTGTGTGTGTGTGTGTGTTTGCGTGTGTGTGTGTGTGTGTGTGTGTGTATGTGTGTGTGTGTGTGTGTGTGTGTGAAACACTGTCTCAGAATGCTACCATCGATGACGAAGTGAACATTTGAATTGCCAGAGCCAGCTCCACTTTTGGCAGGTTATATCCAAATGTCTGGAACAGTAGAGGCATCACCATTCAGACCAAGCTGAAAGTATACAGGGCAGTGGTGCTCCCCACACTGCTATATGCATGTGAAACGTGTACTGTCTATCAACGTCATGCTAGAAAACTGAACCACTTTCACACAACAAGCCTCAGGAAGATCCTCGGCATAAAGTGGCAGGACAGAATTCCAGACACAGTGGTTGTTTTGTGGTCTGTTGTTAGTGTGGCTCGTGTGGATGAGCGTGATAAGGTGAAAACTTATGGAACGTTGAAAAGTCAACTGTACTTCTCAGATGGCTGTTGAGGAACTATTTATTCGTACGCATGCGCAAGCTTCGTAACGATGCAGTAGCAGTTACTTCCCTTGTTCATGGTAATATGACATCTTCCCTTTTTAGGTAAAAGACACAACAATTAACTCTTTCAACTTTAACTGTCAATTAACTCAATATTCCAGCACAAAGTATGTTTTCACTTCAAACGGATTAACATACAGTATCTGTTTGCTCTTCAGTTCAAACGGATTGACTTCAAATAAGTAAACTCTAACTTTTAGCTTTTGACTTCCTGCAAAGCGTCTCTGAAAATTCTAACTATGAACTACTATTATTTTGAACAACCGAACTCGAAAGTTTATAATTTCAACCAACACAAGGTATACTGCAAAGCGTCACTTAGACCATCAACTTCATGCAACAGCTCCCTGTGTAGCATCGCTTAGAATCAAGTTTGTTACTGACTATCACTAAGGAATGTTACTTCACTGGTACCGGGCTGGTTTGTGAATCTGTCTACCGGACTTGGTGATGTATGGCGGCGTTGATGGCGTCTGATGCAGCGGTTGCACCGGCTGTGCTTGTGGTTGCCCCGGCTGCGACGTGTGACTGCTTGTAGGTTGGACGGACATCTTCGGGTCGTCTTCGTTGATCTGCGTCGACACCTTCGGGTTGTCTACGGTGATCTGCGTTGACATCTTCGGGTTGTCTACGGTGATCTGCTCGGACGTACGTAACCTGATGTGCTTGCGGTTACGCCTCAGCCTACCCTCAGGAGTCTGAACGAGGTAGGATCTTGGAGCACACTTTTCAAGGACTTCGCCTGGCTTCTTCCAGCCTTTCTCTCCCTCCTCCTTCATGAGGACGAGGTCACCGGGTTGAAGTTCTGGCAAGCTCCGTGCTCTTTTGTCAAAGTACTGCTTTTGTGACTGCTTTGACTTCGCATCACGCTGGCGTACTGTGTCATGTTCCACTTTACATGGAAAAAGGGACTGGGGAAGGACGGGTAGGGTTGTGCGTAGCCTCCTTCCAAACGCTAGCTCTGCCGGGCTTACTCCAAGGGTTGGGAGTGGAGTAGCTCGGTAAGTCAGCAATGCAAGGAGATAGTCTTTCTGTTTCAGGATCTCCTTTGCTGTCTTCACGGCGCGTTCCGCCTCACCGTTGGACTGTGGATAGTGAGGAGAACTGGTGACATGGCAAAAATTCCATTCTTTAGCGAATTTCTTGAACTCGGCTGAAGAAAACTGTCTTCCATTGTCGGAAACTACTGTCTCTGCAATCCCATGCTGTGAGAAGATAATCTTCATCTCGTTGATGACTGCTGTGGAGGTCACCTTGCTGAGCTGAGCTACGTCAATGTAGCGACTGTAGTAGTCTACTGAGACGAGGTAGTTCTGTCCCCTGATCTTGCAAATGTCAACAGCGATCCTCTGAAAGGGTCGTTCTGGCATCATTGACGAAAGCAATGGCTCACTCGCTTGCGATGGTTTCTTCTCTAGACAGTGTTTGCACCCTGCAACTCTGTTTTTGATGTCATGGCTTATGTGTGGCCACCACACTGAGGTTTTCGCTCTTTCATGGCACTTGGTGATACCCATGTGACCATCATGGATTCTCTCTAAGACTTCTGCTCGCATGGAAACTGGTACGACGATTCGATCGCCATAGATCAACAGTCCTTCATGAGTACTGAGGTCTCCATGAACGGCAAAGAGGTCTTTGGCTGCCATTTTGACATCTTCTCTGTAGACTGGCCATCCCTTGATGGTGTAGTCTAGCGCTGTTTTGAGGTTGACGTCCTTCTGGGTCTCCTCACGCATCTGGTTCAGCTTGGCATCTGAAACTGGCCAAGCGCTTGTGACTTCATATACGTAGGCTTCTACGTCTTCTTGCAGTGCTGTTTCTTCTTTCTCTGGCTTCAAAGGACTTCTCGACAAGGTGTCTGCTATCGTCATGTCTTTCCCTTGAATGTACACTGCTTTCGGCTTGAACCTCATCAGCCTCATCAGCATCCTTTGGCATCTCAGTGGTGTTTCCGACAAGTCTTTGGTGTTGATGAGCGGAATGAGCGGTTTGTGGTCAGTTTGAAGAGTAAAGCTTTCTAGACCTACCAAGTATCTCTCGAACCTTTCACAAGCCCAAACTGAAGCGAGGATTTCCTTTTTGTATCTGTGCATAGTTTGTCTCTGTTTTGGTCAGTGTTCTGGAGCAGAATGCGACTGGACGCAATCCATCTTTATGTTCCTGGAGAAGAACTCCTCCCAGACCATAGCTCGACGCGTCAACTGAAACTGTCGTCGGCTTCTTTGGGTCGAAGTACGCTAATGTAGGCGCAGTGGTGAGCATTTCCTTCACTTTCAAAAAGGCTTCTGACTGCTCAGGACCCCATGTTAACGCTGCGTCTTTGGTCAACAGTGCGTTCAATGGTTTCAGAACAGTGGACAGGTGTGGTAGATACCTGCCAAGATAGTTGACCATGCCCAAGTATCTTCTAAGCTCGGCGATGTCTTCTGGTTCTGACAGACTCTCGATCGCTTTGATCTTGGACGGATCTGGACGTTGATGACGTGACCAAGAAAGGTGATCTCCCTCTTCTTGTACTCACACTTGGTCTTGTTCAGGCGAAGATCTACTTCATCAAGCCTCTGGTGGACTTTTGCAAGCAGCGCGTCATGCTCCTCCATCGTCTTGGTATGGCAAACGATGTCGTCGAAGTAGCAGATGACTCTGTCTATGCCCTGGAGTGACTCTGTCATGACCCGTTGAAACACTTCTGGTGCAGAAGAAATACCAAAAGGGAGTCTTTTCATGAAGAATCTGCCGTAGGGAGTAAGAAAGCAAGTGAGTTTGGCTGTGCTTTCATGAAGCGGAAGCTGCCAGAATCCTGACTGAGCGTCAAGCTTGGAGAACACACTGGAACCTCGAAGCTTGTGGATGATATCGTTTATTGAAGGAATGACGTATCGCTCTCTCTGGACTGCTTGGTTCAATTTCTTCAGATCCACGCAGATCCGGACGTCACCGTTAGGCTTCTGTTCTGGAACCATGGGTGACACCCACTCAGTCGGCTCTGTGATTTCTTCTATTATTCCGTCTTCTTTCATCCTCTCCAACTCTTTCTTCACCTTTTCTTGCAGTGGAATGGGCACTCTTCTTGGTGTGGATATGATGTACGGCTGTGTACCTTCCTTGAGCTTGATCTTCACAGGCTCACACTTCATGGCTGCGAAAGTGACTGAGTTCACTCTCCGTACAAGATTCAGCTCTGCAACTGTACTGCGGCTCAGAAGACTGTCAGAGTCATTATAAATGACGAACACTGTAGCTTCAATCTTCTTGAATTTCTTCTGAAACTTGGTAGTGAAGTGACCCAGTTTTTTTCACTTTGCCCCCTGGACTCATCAGGTTGACACGATTCGCTGGAAGCAGCTTCTGCTGTCCTAGCTTTGCCCATGTAGATCTGTTAATCAGGTTGACGTCGGCCTCAGTATCAATCTTCCAGTTGATAGTGGTTTCTTCCAACTTCAAATTCACCCTCCATGGTGGTTCATTGGACTCGACGCTTCCTATGAAGTTTTCTTTCTCAGGCTCTGGCTCTCTCTCAGGCTCTTTTTCTGGCTCTGTTACTGGCTCTGTTTCAAACTCTCTTTCTGGCTCTGGCTCTGAAATAACTTCATCTGTTTTCTTTGTCTTGGACTTAGACTTGCACATTATTGCAACATGTGACATTTTTCCACATTTGTGACATTTCTTCTGGTATACTGGACACTTCCTCTTCTCATGGCTAGTTCCGCATTTCTTGCACGCAAATTTCTCTGAAGTATGCGGGTGTGCATTCTGATGTGAGGATCCCTCCCTCCTCGGTTCCACCCGGGTCGGAAGCGGACTCCATCAACTGATGTTGCACCTCTCTGTTCCTCTAGTTCAGCCTTCAATTGTTCATGTTGTCTCGACTTCATGATTGCCTTCTCCAAAGTCAACACGCTCTCTAGCTGTAGCTTTCCAGAAAGATGTTTGTCTCTCAACCTCAGGACTAGTCTATCTCTTATAATGTCCTTCTTCTCTGTGAAAGCAGCATGCTCTGCTAGTTCATACAAAGCATAGATGTATTGTTCAATTGATTCACCTTCTTTTTGGTTCCTGCTGTGAAGTGTTGCTCTGATGTTATTCACGTTCCACTTGGTATGAAATGTTCATCACATTTCTTCTTCACTTTGTCGTAGTCTTTTTGATCATCATCAGACAACTCAAACTGTGTGAAAATCATATCAGCATTCGGACCCATAGAGTGCAACAAATTACTAACTTGAATCTCGCCACTCTCTTTACTCAGCTTTAATGCAAGCCTGAAACGATCAAATCTCGCCAACCAAGCTGGCCATGCAGAAGGCCCAGGAAATGCAAATGGCTGCGGCGGTTTAAACATTGTGACGCACTGAAAATTTTCAATCAAGTTACTTAGATTTCAAATGTTCGTTCAGCTGAATCCTGGTTTCCTTTTTGTTCAAAGGATCTCTGACACCATGTTTTGATGAATTTTGTCAGTGTGGCTCGAGTGGAAGAGCGTGACAAGGGGAAAACCGATGGAACGCTCAACAGTCTACAGCACTTTGGAGATGGCGGTTGAGGAACTTCTGTATTCGTACGCATGCGCAAGCCAGCTCATGGTCAAGGGGAGCGAACTCTTACTAAATGGCTTCGTAACAATGCAGTAATGCCTGATAATACGACACCAATGTTCCAAGCTGGTTCTAATTTTCTCAGCCAGCGGCCAATCAGATCGCTTGTGGTTCCAATTTTTGCTGCACAGCGAGCCAATCATAGCCCACTAATGTTCCAAGACGGTTCAACATTTTTCTGCCGTCAGCCAATCAGAGGCGTTGACGCTTACGTCCCCTGCAGATGTAAGGCCGGTGTCGCGGGTTATATGTGGCTCGTTCCTAAATGCGGTACCTATTAATAGCAATGCGGGATTTCGTCGGCTCCGCCAATCACGGAGACGATAACGATTCTATTTAGGCCTAGCTCTAAGGCAATTTTCCAACATTTAATATAATTTTCGTACATTTCTATTCGCTTTGGAAAGTGTCATATCTGGATGAAAAATAAGTAGATTACGAAAGAAACGTTTTTGGACGAGTAGTGTCACATATTCAGTTAGGTACGAGCTCGTATGTGGCTGCTGACAGCGATATTGTAAAAATGGCTGCATTATTCACGGAATCCCCGGAATCCGCGAACCCGGAAGCATGTTGTTTACCCAAACTCTTATGTATGCTTCCAAGTTGTTTGCCACTACATCAAAACGCAAATTCAATGGTACCGTGCGCACTATAGATGCAACCCTCGTGCACTCGCTCTCTAGCTGTACCGTGAAACTGAGATTGGACCGTTGTGTTTATGTTGTGATTTGATGGAACCAGTGAAGTAATAGATGAAGCCATCTGGCCAAAAATCTTTCAAGGTACACATGGAGATTGCTATTTTGGTCGATGTTTCGAGTCGTATAGTGTTAAGTGTTCAGCCTTTAGAATTACTCGGTAACACTACCTGTGAATGTGACGGGATCTAAATCGGTGGGTGGAGACACCTGGTGGGCTAAAGGTGTGGTGTGGGTGATGTCTACTTCTCAATCGCGGGTCTCACCTGTGACCCGTACCGCTGGGTGAGTGTGGTCACAGTGTTCCAGGGGCAGACCCGAGGGACAGACTCACGGGTTGCACGTGCGGCTGGGTGAGCATGGTCACGGTACTTGAGGGGCAGACTGAGGGATGGACTCTTCAGTTTGTGAATTACCGTCCCTCGAGTTAGATGTCTGCTTTCGCTCGACAGGTGAGACCCGACATTGTTGCATGTTGATTCTGATTAGTGATTACATCATTTTAATGGAATATTCTGCATTGTTATGTTAACATGATTGTGTAATACTGAACATTTAACTGAAAATTAGGTCGCCCGACTTACGCGTCTTTTTCTCATTTGCCCTCTTTTTGCTTTCGTATTCATGTGACGCAAAATGTCATGAAGAAGTGATGAGGAGGTCCCCAATTAATAAAACGGCGGAAACAGCTCAAATCAAGAAAAGTGTGCATTTGTGGTACTTGTTACAGTATGGGGCTCATCTCAAAGGCATCCATGGAGGACTAACGTCTGGATGCCGTGAGGAGGATCTGCTCGTCATCTGCACAGACCTTGGTGGCGGTGGCCATGTTACTGGGTGAGGAGGCAAAACCTGAAGTCAGTCAGCAGGAGCTGACGGCGATCGTCTTGAAGAAGATGAGGGAGGCTGAGGGACAGGCAGCAGAGGAGATAATTTTTCTTATGATCGAGATATTAACGGAACTAAAACAAGCGACAAAGCCAGAAACCAGCTCGTCGTCGGTACTGCATCGAGAATTGAAGATCGACGGCACTATCGACGGGACAGAGGCGGAACTCATCAGAGTGATGAGACAGATTGAGGGAGCGCAGAAACGCGGCTACCAAGAACAGGAGATAGGTGATGTCGTCATATCAGCGATGCCACTGGCGCACCATCTTCGAAACTTCCTGGAAGTGTCTAGCCCTCATCTGGAGGAAATCAATGAATTTTTAAGACAGCATCTGCGCCTACCGTCAACAACAGAACTGTTTTCAAATCTCACACAGTCCATACAGCTACCAAATGAGAGCGCCATTGACTTTATTCTGCGATTGATGGACTTACGTGAAAGGACGAAGCTGTCTTCTGCTGCTAAAGACACCGGCGTGTTCTACCCACCAGATTTAGTGGATCAGATATTCAACCAGGCAATTTCGACGGGACTCAAGGACGTTGAATTGTGCTTGAAAGT
>JAWQFJ010019701.1:85000-134765 GCA_034096865.1 Theodoxus fluviatilis | reverse complement strand
GAAATTTACCTCTGTACGCAGTGTTTTTTTAAGTTTTCAAAAATCGTCCAAATTTTGAATAACTGTTTAATATTTGGTACCACAAGAAAGAAAATCATTTGCACTTTCTAGCTGAAGTGCTGGATAGTTACAATATGCAGTAAGAAAATTGGGGATTTTTTTTTTAACACCAGGTACATGCAATTTTGATTTTCTTTTTTTTACACCTAATGTATTGTACTAATAGTCAAGAGATAGATTTTGCACAACAGTTCTGAAATCAGTATTTCCACATCAAACTATATTGATGAATGATTGACTACAGGATAAAAAATGCTTGAAAATGATTTTTTTAGCAAGTCAGAGAGGTGAAATCAGAAAATATACACTTACTCACTGCAATCTGTCTCTGTCTGAATAGAAGAAAAGTCTCAGAATGGCCTCTGAGAGAAAGAAGGCGCCCTACTCGGCATAGTCCTCTTTTGTGTGGTACAGTTCATTGGAGGAGTAGAGAAGGTTTTCGGCATCCTCTGCATCCGAATCGATGTCTGTGTCTGCTGTAAACACCGTTTCTATCTCTTCCTCTCTCTCTGACGTCGACGGCGACGAAGTCGATTCGTCTTCGCTGTCAGCCACGAAGTCGATTCGTCTTCGCTGTCAGCCACCGCTTCATTCTCGTTGACTGGGACTATTTCCGCATCAGAATCATAAAGATCTTCTTCAGAAGTCCAATATCCACCTAGATCTTCAGTATCAGACCCTTCTTCCATCCACACTTCTAATACTTCGTCATTTTCATCACCGCTCGATCTCCTTCGACAACGCGACGCCATGTCGACAAGCGCGTAAACACGACGTAGGGTGAGCGTAGCTTCTACTACATCTAGCTTTCTCACGGGGACTATACTAAAGAAAAGGTAACTCCAGGGAACACAAATTGGATAGAGAATAAAGAGCTGTACGATTTACTTCCCTTGAAACAGCCACTGAGATAGGAAAAATTCATTACGGCGACCGCAACACGTAGTTGCGCTGTGTAGCCAAAGGGTGTTGGCGTCATCGCAACCACGTGGTTGAGCTGCGTAAGCAATGAGTTAATTAGCTCCGCCAAGGAGGTTACGAGGACAAGAAACTTAATGAGAAGCAAGACAACTGACGGTCCTCAGAGGAAGTGTTTTGGCCCTGTCTTCCTGACACATGCTGTCAAGTGATCTTAATTAGCTCCGCCAAGGAGGTTATGTTTTACTCTTGATTGGTTATTTAACTCTTAAGATCCTGTACTGCCCATTACCACCCATCCTGCTCAATCCTGTACGGCCCATTACCACCCACCCCATGTTCCTGTTACTTGACCGATTTTTTGGGTACAAATTGCATAATCCTTACAGGACTGGGGAACAAAACACGTGAATGACTTACAGGACCTTAAGAGTTAATTAGTTATTTAGCAAAATAACTCAGAATGTTCTATATGGATCTTGATGTCGGAGGTCAGGGTTTCTCCCATGGAAGAATTAATTACATTTAGGAGATTATCTGTTATCACATTTTGGAATTATGACCAAACAAAGAAATGTTATCACGAATCACAAAGTTGATGACGTCAGACTATTGATTACGTAGTCATATGTGTTCCACACTCAGAGATGCTATCAGCTGTGAAAATGAACTAAACTTAAAAGCATTTGGTCTGGCTAGCATTACACCCTGCCTGAATGAATTCTGCAGACCATGGAAGAGAAACTGTGGCTTTCTTTAGTTTGTAATAAATTAGGGCGTAAACATTCATCGGCACTTATATTTAAAATTTTAGAAATCAAATTATTGTATTTATTGCCTCTGTATCATATGAATCTTGATGAACTGATCACAGAATACACCAGTCCAGTGCATGCTGCCTGTATTTTGAAGTCTTTCCCATTGTTCTGTTCATGGTAGAGCCCATCTTCATCACTGTCTTTGTCATCATTGCCATTATTGTTGTCATAATTGTGATGATTGCTGTCATTTCTGCCATCGTTGTCCATGCTGCCACCACAGCTGTCATCTTGGTCATCATCAGCAGCAGCAGCATCACCACTTACAAGACCTATGCCTCTGGCAAGGAAGGTCATACATGACGTACGCATTTAATGTTGTGTAGGATCCATGCTGGACATCATCAAGATGAAGATGCGGACAGGAAACTACAAGAATGGAGTTTTGGATGAAACAACTATCGCCACAGTGCTGAAAGAAGTGCTCAAGGGGCTTGAATACTTTCACAACAATGGTCAGATTCACAGGCAAGTCTCGTGTGAAATGTTACAGGGTTTCAGATGTAGAGTTGGAAGTTTATCATGTACTAATTAAATAATATCGGTGGCAAGAAATTTCCAGTGGAGTGAGGCAAAAGACGGTCTGCAGAGGTCTTAAGAGCCTTTACACCTCCTGATGCTCGTGGGGAGAGGGCCACACCTGGTTATAGCTCCAGGTGCCCATCTGCTGCCTTCACCTCTTTGCACACCTTCTGTGCATCATGGGACCAACTGCCTGCCTCTGCTACTGTTGGACAGTAGGGCTGTGGTCACTGGTGTTCTTGCTGATCCAAATCCAGCTTGATGCCTTCTCTGCTGACTCGGCCATAGCCTTGACCACCTTTGTGCATTGGCAGTGGCCATAGCCTTGACCACCTTTGTGCATTGACAGTGGCCATAGCCTTGCCCACCTTTGTGCATTGACAGTGGCCATAGCCTTGCCCACCTTTGTGCATTGACAGTGGCCATAGCCTTGACCACCTTTGTGCATTGGCAGTGGCCATAGCCTTGACCACCTTTGTGCATTGGCAGTGGCCATAGCCTTGACCACCTTTGTGCATTGGCAGTGGCCATAGCCTTGACCACCTTTGTGCATTGGCAGTGGCCATAGCCTTGACCACCTTTGTGCATTGGCAGTGGCCATAGCCTTGACCACCTTTGTGCATTGGCAGTGGCCATAGCCTTGACCACCTTTGTGCATTGACAGTGGCCATAGCCTTGACCACCTTTGTGCATTGGCAGTGGCCATACCCTTGACCACCTTTGTGCATTGGCAGTGAAGGATTGATTGAGCAGCCTATTGATCAGGGAGATTAGATAGTGTGGGAATTAGTGCAAGACCAAGATGTGGGTGAGGAGTTGAAAAAAAATCTATATCTTTATCCTTCCTTGTTATACTAGCAAATGGGAGAAAGCACAGTAAATATTTTTAATGTCATTTTCACATCCTAGTGAGGTGGTAAATGGATGAACCAAAACAGCCATGGCATAGTGATTTTGACAGATCAGCAAAGTCAACTTGTCATCTTGTAGTTGAAATTTTTAATTGATATGCATGTATCACAGCAGCACTTTATGAAGCTGATTTGACCAAAGATAAACTCGCCATCTGACTGAGGTTTCCAAGACAAAGTCAAGGTGCTACCTGTGCCCATCAAACTCCTTGGTTTTGCTAAGCTTGTATAGACAACAGAATAGACCCCTGACAGGAGAACCACCTCTACAAGGGCTTTATTGGCAGTGCTCTTGTGCTCCTCATGTTCTTTCAAAACAAAACTGATTGTATCAGTTACTATTGGTAACGATGAACTTATGTGCTCTCTCTCTCTCTCTCTCACTCCATTGCAGGGATATAAAGGCAGGCAACATTCTACTTGGTGAAGAAGGGTCTGTGTACATCGCAGGTGAGTGGAGAGCTGATGCTAGTGCAGCTTAGTTTGTGGCCTATGCAGACCTGCCAAGTGCTACGATTTAGGCGTAGCATGCTACGATTTTGACATGCTTACTACGCTGCTACGCTCGTCTGTAAAAACTACGCTTTTTAAAAATAAATGACGTGAATTTTTTAATTTTTTTAGACCTTAAAAAAAATCCATTCCCGAAAAAGTGAGCGACCCGCGTGCCAGCCTCGCACTTAACTTTTGACCTTCACGTAGAATTGTGTACTGTAACCGACCAATCGCGTTGCGTTTTAACCCCCCCGTGCGGAAATGCTGGAAACACCCGAAGTGCAGTTGTTTGACCGCAAAAATGGCGTCGAAGCGAAAGATGCCCACTGTCGATCTCGCTGCTACTCCCCCAAGGAAGGCACGAAAGTCTCGACCCAGTTGTCAGCACTTTAAAGCAGACTACACCAAGAAGTATCCATGTATTGCCAGATCTGCAAATAGCTCCTCAGCCGCAAGATGCACGTACTGTCAGACCGATTTTTCGATTGCTCACGGGGGGCGGTTTGACATCGAGAAACATGTGCATACTGCAACACACAAGAAGAAAGCCGCGGAAAAGCCGAGCAAACCGCTCACTGCGTATTTCAAGCCAGCAACTGCAGCAGAGGACGATCAATCAGTCATTTTAGCAGAATGTTTGTTCACATCGTTCCTTGTGGAACACAATGTACCCATCAGTGCAGCAGATCACGCGGGGCCACTGAACTTTTGACCGTCATGTAGAACCACCACCAACCCCCCCCCCCCCCCCCGCTTCACGCCAGCGATTTAGCGCTCAGCGTCTTGACAGACAGCCCCCCCCCCCCCCCCCCCCCCCCTCCGCTTCACGCCGGCGGTTCAGCTCTCAGCGTCTTGACAGCCCCACCCCCACCCCCGCGCTTCACGCCGGCGGTTCAGCGCTTTGCGCCTGCGCAAACATCGCCATTTCCCTTCTTGTGCGTGTGTGCTACGCCTATTTCTTAAATGCTACTCCAAAAAGCTCTGGATGCTACTCTTTGGCAGGATGGTGGGTTGGCAGGTCTGCCTATGGAGCGAGATCAGCACTTACGAAGTGATCATTCTGTGTAATCCACATGCAGGGGTAAATCCATTCTCACACGTGTACAAATGTTTTTGTGTACATTCAGGCATGCATATGAATGCTATTGTTCAAAATGAGGCACAAATTCATGATGAAAGATGACTTCAGTCCCACAAGTTTTATTTATTACAAGCTTTTGGAGCTTCGTAGCTCATTCATCAGGTGAATGGTGAGACTGCGTTTGGGAAACAGTTATATGCAGTAAGTAAAAGTTTGTGTTCCAAACAAAATGAGAAACACGGGAAAAACAATCCGGTCAATGCAGTGGGTGGTTAGTCATGCAAACATTCTTGCTTTCTTGCGAGCAAATATTGATTTTTAATGTTATTGCTCATTGTAAGGCTAGTTACAAAACTGGAAGTATTACACCCATAAAGGTTGGATAATTTCATGTTGAGGTGTCACATTTTACCTGGAGGGCAATGTAGGCATAGTGTGGTGCAATAAAACCTTAAGTAATGCAGCCATGAGCCAGCATGGTGTTGGAATGTTCCCTAGGGAGTGCAGATGGTGGAGGCACCGGACACACTGCATCTGCTGTCTGACACTGTTTGTTGTCAGGTGCCTGTAGAGGATGGGTCCTGTGGCACCTGGAGCACATTGAGTAAAAAGTAAAGCAGCTTGAGCTCAAACTGATGGTGACAAGTTGTTATATAAAAGCAACATCTTTGACTGTTTGCAGACTTTGGGGTGAGCGCATGGTTGGCCACTGGCAAGGATTGCACCCGTGATGCGGTTCGGCACACATTTGTCGGTACGCCCTGTTGGATGGCCCCGGAAGTCATGGAGCAGGTATGTATGCATGCAAAGTGCACAGTTTGCCAGTAAATACTCACTGCCTTGAATGCAGACATGTATGAGCTGATTGTAGTAAAAGTGAGATATCACTTGTTAGCCAGTCCCCCCCAGGAATAACCAAATGGTTCCAGACTTCAAGAGTGACACATGGTCCTTGAGTCAGGAGAGTATGATCAGGGCAAACCCCATGGGTATTCCCTCAAGAGATAAAAATATTCTCTGCTATGTTGATTGACCCTTTTTAAATTTCAGTGTGAACTAAGAAGTGTTGACACATTATGATATTACAAATCAGAAAACACAAATTACTAGTATGCTGGTATGCCACGATATGGAGGTGATTTTCTGGATTCCTTCCCACTAATAGACTCATCAGAGGAAAGGGGTGTGATGTTGGTCATTTAATTCGCAGTGACTCCCACACAGAATGACAACCAAATTATCACGTGCTCGCTAACTCGCATGTGCAATCTTGGAAGGTTATTCTGCCCACAGAATGACAATAGAGTGAATAATTGACTAACTGGTGTACACAATGCGCTTTCAGCTGAATTGGGTTACGATGAATATCATATTTGCAGCAGTCGTCAAGGTGATTCGGCTCTGTTTTAAGCACAGCCAAGCAGATGCTGGCCCTTTCCTTGCACAAGTCCACTAGTGTGGCCCATTAGTGGAAGGGATCCTGATTTTCTAGGGCCCATGGCAGTTTGTGGGTATTTCATTGCTCAAGGAACTGCAAGTGGTTTCCACTTGCGCTGTTTCAATAGTGCACATCTGAACTGGCAGGTGTTACCTGCTCCTTTGGTTTGCAATACACTGGCTTCTTACTCTCGGTTGCCTTTCTAACTCCGAAAAGCTCCAGCACCCCAGGGTCCAACAATAGCCTGGGGCAACCAAATGTTGTCTTTTGGCAAGTCCCCTGTGGGTTGGGGGTCACAATAGACCCACTGCAACACCCTACATGACTCATAAGAGGAAAATAACTAGGGACATTGTGACTTGATTTGCGCTTACTCTGAAGTGATTAAATGATTTTCATGCTCAATGGCCTTACATAGCCTACAAATGCTGAGAGGCTGTATAACTCCATTGATCCATCCATCCATCCATCCATCCCTCCACCCATCCATCCACCCATCCATCCACCCATCCATCCGCCCATCCATCCACCCATCCATCCACCCATCCACCTTAACTAAGTTTTTGACTCACATGCGAAGCAAAAGTGAGTCTATGTACTGAGCCGTGTCGTCCGTCCGTCCGTCCGGGCGTCCGGGCGTCCGTCCGTCCGGGCGTCCGTAAAAAACTTAAACGTTGGATTTATCTCGGAGACTATTAAGTCTATCAACACCAAATGTGGCATGATGGTGTATGATGACAATGCCTCAAAAAACATACATAGTGACTTGACCTTGCTTCAAGGTCAAGGTCACAGGAGCCATAAATGTGGTCTCAAAAACAGTCATTTTTCACATTTTCCCAATTTTCTCCCACGTTATTGAGAATGGCGACCTTAGCTACAAGTGGTATATAGGTCAAAGCAAGCCCTATCTTTTGATACCAGTTTGGTTGACCTTGCTTCAAGGTCAAGGTCACAGGAGCTCTTCAAAGTTGGATTGTATACATATTTTGAAGTGACCTTGACCCTGAACTATGGCAGATAACTGTTTCAAACTTAATAATTATGTGGGGCACATGTTATACTTTCATCATGAGACACATTTGGTCACATATCATCAAGGTCAAGGTCACTTTGACCCTTATGAAATGTGACCAAAATGGGGTAGTGAACCACTAAAAGTGACTATATCTCATGGTAGAAAGTGCCAATAAGCACCATTGTGCTTCCTATGTGATAGTATGTCTTGAATTAAGAGCTTTGTGTTGCATGACCTTGGATGACCTTGACCTTGGGTCAAGGTCACATGTATTTTGGTAGGAAAAATGTGTAAAGCATTTCTTTGTGTATGATGTCATTGGTAGGTTTAGTTGTTTGACCTTGACCTTGAAGGTCACCTGAAGGTCAAGGTCATATAAAGGTCAAGGTCAAGCATGTGAGTCGTATGGGCTTTGCCCTTCTTGTTTAAAGTGTGGGCTAGTAGTGCAACAAGTGCGACAAGTGCAACAGAGCATGCGGCTCAAGGATCGGGCTCTACAGCCACAGAGCACGCTGCCGCTCAACCCCGGACTGACCAAACCTGGCGCACACTCCATAGTCTCACGAGACTGACGGATGCCAACATACAACATACGGGCTAGTAGTACAAGAATTAAATGGGGTTCCTGCATGCTAGAATTGTTTGACTGAGTAGGTTGATCTGCCTTGCAGGTCACTGGATATGACTTCAAGGCTGACATTTGGAGCTTTGGCATCACTGCCATCGAATTGGCCACGGGTACTGCTCCTTACCACAAGTACCCCCCTATGAAGGTAAGGTCTGTGGCAGCAAGGCACCCCCCTATGAAGGTAAGGTCTATGGCAGCAAGGCACCCTGCTGTCACATCCTACCCACTTGCTGCAAGTCTATTGACATGTCCTGATGGCCCCAGGTAGCTGCCTTGGCTGCAAGTCTATTGACATGTCCTGATGGCCCCAGGTAGCCTCCTTGGCTGCAAGTCTATTGACATGTCCTGATGGCCCCAGGTAGCCTCCTTGGCTGCAAGTCTATTGACATGTCCTGATGGCCCCAGGTAGCCTCCTTGGCTGCAAGTCTATTGACATGTCCTGATGGCCCCAGGTAGCCGCCTTGGCTGCAAGTCTATTGACATGTCCTGATGGCCCCAGGTAGCTGCCTTGGCTGCAAGTCTATTGACATGTCCTGATGGCCCCAGGTAGCCGCCTTGGCTGCAAGGTGTCGTCCCCTGGCTGATGCAAAAGTTTGTGGTTATCATAACCTGACCAACCCTTTTTTTTTCTACCGACCCTGAACTTTTCTTGAATTGAAAAAAATTAGAAATGGATGGTAAACAACAAACTCTGCTGTCCCATCTTTTCTACCCGACGAGCACTCTGGGAATCCTCTATTTACATTTAAAAAAGCATTTTCAGCAAAAGAGGGACTTTATTTCTGTTCAGTCTGGCCTCTTCTTAAAAAAGAAAGATATACAAAAAAATAATATAAAAAGTTCAGGCCAACCTACCCCCTTTTTTTCCTCTCCATGTTTTTATGCCTGTTGAAATGGTTTGTGTAGGTGCTGATGCTAACCCTTCAAAACGAGCCCCCAACTTTGGACACAGGAGCCGATGATAAAGATCAGTACAAGGGCTACAGCAAAGTCTTTCGCAAGATGATTAACGAGTGTCTCAAGAAGGAGCCTGAAAAGCGGTGAGCAGTACAGTCTGTGATGTGTTCCTGTGAAACATACACTCCACCCTTCCCGCCTTTCCCATGCTACTACTTGCTGCCCAGTAAAGGTATGGACCGGCTCTCCACACACTCACACACACAGAGATGCACGCACACACTAACACACAGAGATAAATACACACACACACACAGATGCACTCACACACACAGATACACACTCTCTCTCTCTCACACACACACACACACACACTCTCTCACCAACTCTCTCACACACATACACACACACACACATGCACACACACACTCACTCACTCGGTCACCCTCACGCACACACACACACACACACACACACACACACAAACACAACTCATGCAACCACACTCAAACACACACACACACACACTTGCATACACACATACATATTCATATTCATACACACACTGACACACACACATATACACACACACATATACACACACTCACACACGTATATGAGATATTGTCTTCATCACACACATCACACATACCACACACAGATGTAACACACACACATGTACATGAGATAATGTCTTTATACTCTAATATGTGAGCAAAGAGTGGCTCCACTCCATTTGCAGCGATGGAGAAAAATGCATTCATTCTGCAGTGATGAAGTAGAATAATTCTGGGAAAACGCTTTTCAAATGAAGAGTCTGTACAGTAACCCTAATTTACTCAAACTTTCATTTTTCAGACCTACTGCCAAGCAGCTGCTGAAACATGAATTTTTCAAGAAGGCTAAGGTAACTTGATGCTTACAGTGTTTTAAGGCTTATGTCCAGATCTTTTCTGCTTTGAAACAGCCAGATTTGTTTAAGCAAATTTCCTGGTCTGTGAAGAAGAGGAGCAAATGCAAATGAGTATACTTACTGTAGAGAGATTTGAGTGTATTTATCTGTCATTTCAAGCATCCAAAGCATGGTGTGAAATCAGTCCCTAGCAGACATTTTTGCTGGTTGTATTCTGTTCCTTGAGTAATTTCAATTTCTTAAGTCTTGCCTGCCTGAAGTGTGAAATAAAGTAGAAAGAAATGATTGCATCATGAAAAATATCCAGAGGGTATTCCGAAGTGTGAGAAAGTTTTTTTTTTTTTCTTGATTCAGTAATTTTGGAAGATTTTCATGATCTTGAATTTGGTTTGCCCGTGTGTTTGGTTCTTTTTTCCTGTTTGTCACTACTCTCTGATAGTGACAGCTGTCGTGGTGTTTGCAGGACAAGGCATACCTGATGAAGATGTTCCTCTCTGATGGGACGGTGGTCAAGCCTCAGAAGGCGAGTTGCAGTTTTCTGTCAGTGAAGTGTGCCATCCCATTGCAGAACTTTGAACTATAGAAATACACTGAGACTTTTATTGTGGAATACATATGTGTATGCACACACAAGTGCATGTCCCATGCACAAAGACAGGCTTGCAGAGACACATTCACACACATGCACATGCACGTGCACACACACACACACACACACACACACACACACACACACACACACACACACACACACACACACACATGCTTGTAGTACTTGCAAGTGAATGCTATCCTTAGTTCATGTTAAAACACATGTCTGTGCGCTCATGCACATAGGAAATAGTGGTTGGCAGTAATGGGTTGCTGGCTGGGCTTTCCTAGCCAGTCGTTTTCACTCAGCTGCAGATTTCCTGTTGACCTCACGTCACAGATCTCTAGTAGACAGAGGAGCGCAGCAGAGTCTGTCCTTAACCCTCTGGACGCCATTAATTTTTCACGGATTTTACTCCCTGCAGCCAGTTATTTTCTGGACGTGCCCCAAAACCGAGACCCCTCTTCTGTTTAAAAATATACAATTATTTTATTTTTTGCTATAGAGGCAAACTTTTTGGAGGAAAGATGGAAAATTGAATGCTCTCTCTGATAGACACACTGAAATTTATGTCCATGCAATACAATATGATTTAAAAATAAACTGAGACAACACAAATTAAAAAACGTGTCGAGTGACAGGCTGCCACTGACTCACTCGAGAATAAATTCCCGCATCGCTTCCTTTCTTCACCCTCACTTGACCAGCGTAGCGATTCGTTTTGTCGATCATCAAGTCAACGACTTTATTAGTTGAAATAGAGATAAAAAGCATCCGATTTAGATACCTCATCGGGCACATGTTGAGGAGAGTCCATGCGCGAATTTAGAAGTTACCGATCGAGGTAGACACGTTGTTGCGCGATTTCAATTGCGCACGCTGGCTCAGAAATGATTGAGTTTGATTCTGATGAAGAGCGAATCTTTGAAATATTGTTCGATTCTGACTCGGAAGAAGAATTCCATGGCTTCACAGAGGAAGATTTGGTTGAGTTTGCCACAGCAACCAAGAGTGGTCACACGCAGACGGAATCTTAGACTGCGCTGGTTCAACTTCGATTTTGTCATCGGAGTCACTGTCTGCGGCAAACTCGACCAAATCTTCCTCTGTGAAGCCATGGAATTCTTCTTCCGAGTCCGAATCGAACAATATTTCGAAGATTCGCTCTTCATCAGGATCGAGCTGAGTCATTTCTGGGCCAGCGTGCGCGATCGAAATCGAGCGGCAGCGTGTCTACCTCGATCAGTAACTTAAAAATTCGATCTAAATTCGCGCACGTGCAGTGAAACAATATGGCGACTATTATTATGAAAGCGAGGCTCTTCTGTGCAGTCTCCATGTGTAGAGAGCTCTCACAATCCCAAGATTCATAGCAAACAGCGCCAGATTCAAACATGCCTATCAGTTTGTCGACTATAACCGCCGACGGCTGTGAGGGGAGGTAACTACTTCGGCGGTTATGACCGCCGACGGTGCGCAGAGGGTTAAGAGTTTCCTCTCCAGTGTTAAGGTCTTTAGAGAAGACTTCACGGAGTCCTCAGAACACTTCCTTTGGCCTCTCTGGGAGCATTTGCCCCGCTGTTGGTTGCAGTGGAAGAGCATCTTAGGCAGCTGGTATTCTGGCATGGGATCTACCTGGCCTGCCCATCTTAACTGCGCTGCATCAGGACGGTGTGGCTGCTGGGCAGACCTGCAGGGACAAGGAATTATGTGTCCAGGTTCCTGTCCTGCCACTTGCTGACCTGGAGTCTTCAGATATGCATGCATACATACATGCGTGCGCACACACACACACACACACACAAACACGCAAACACTCACAAGATGACAACATGCCTACATAACTGTGGGGAATGCTTTCACTCCCCAGCTTGACATCCAAAATAGTGACTACAAGCAGCGAAGAAGAAAATGAAACTTCTTTTTTGTCACTATGCCAGGTTCTGTCCAGCCAGGATAGAAGACCAGGTGTGCTCTTCTTTGCTTGCATCCCCAGTGGGTTGGGGGTAAGAATAGACCCCAGTGGGTTGGGGGTGAGAATAGACCCCAGTGGGTTGGGGGGTAAGAATAGACCCCAGTGGGTTGGGGGTGAGAATAGACCCCATTGGGTTGGGGGTGAGAATAGACCCCATTGGGTTGGGGGTGAGAATAGACCCCAGTGGGTTGGGGGTGAGAATAGACCCCAGTGGGTTGGGGGTGAGAATAGACCCCAGTGGGTTGGGGGTGAGAATAGACCCCAGTGGGTTGGGGGTGAGAATAGACCCCAGTGGGTTGGGTGTGAGAATAGACCCCAGTGGGTTGGGGGTGAGAATAGACCCCATTGGGTTGGGGGTGAGAATAGACCCCATTGGGTTGGGTGTGAGAATAGACCTCAGTGGGTTGGGGGTGAGAATAGACCTCAGTGGGTTGGGGGTGAGAATAGACCCCAGTGGGTTGGGGATGAGAATAGACCCCAGTGGGTTGGGGGTGAGAATAGACCCCATTGGGTTGGGGGTGAGAATAGACCCCAGTGAGTTGGGGGGTGAAAATAGACCCCAGTGGGTTGGGGGTGAGAATAGACCCCAGTGGGTTGGGGGTGAGAATAGACCCCAGTGGGTTGGGGGTGAGAATAGACCCCATTGGGTTGGGGGTGAGAATAGACCCCAGTGAGTTGGGGGGTGAAAATAGACCCCAGTGGGTTGGGGGTGAGAATAGACCCCAGTGGGTTGGGGGTGAAAATAGACCCCAGTGGGTTGGGGGTGAGAATAGACCCACCGAATCTTCCTATGCGATTTGTACAAAGGCAAATAACCAGAGAAATGTTTTCTTGACTTGCGCTTACTCTAAACAATTTCCTTGACTTCATGATTGATGACCTTACATAGCTTACAAAGGCTTATAGGCAGTAAAACTCCATCCATCCATCCATCCATCCATCCATCCATCCATCCATCCATCCATCCATCCATCCATCCATCCATTCACTCATTCATTCATTCATTCATTCATTCATTCATTCATTCATTCATTTATTCATTCATTCTTTGTTTGCAGGTGAAAAGAGTGCCAGGATCCAGTGGACGTCTACACAAAACTGAAGATGGAGGCTGGGAATGGTCAGACGAGGAGATGGATGAAGAGTCAGCAGAGGCAATGGCAGCTATTGCTGAGCGGGTGAGGCCGGGCTACAGTGGCGTACGATGTGCTGGAATAGCTCCCTAGATGTCCCACTGCACCCCTGTCTTGTGCCCCCTGTTTCATGGCCCAACCAAATCACCTAGCCATCCTGTCCCGTCACCCATGTCATAGGAAAACTTTGTTTCCAGTAATCATTATTGTTTCATTTTCCATCCACTTGTCTCCTATTACGTTCTTCATGACAACACTGAATTCAACAGGTGTCAAATGTATGGTGTTTGAATAGAACGCAGGACAAGAATTTTCCCCAAAAAATCTTTTTTAATAGAGAAGAGTGCCTGTAAAAAGCAGATTATCCATTTGCAAAGCTTTTGAAAGCGCCTTCTTTCTAGCTGTGGTACTTTGGTTCTTTATCAGCTGTTCCCTGCATACCCTTCGCTAGGTAGGTAATCCTTTTCTCCTTCCCTTTCCCCCTTCCCCTTTTCTTTTCCAACCATGGCTGCTCAGAAGTAGCTCTCTGTGAGACCCTCTTCGAACTCATTGCATTTGGATGGTTTTGGATTAGCAACAGCTGTCTGAAGCCCATCTTGTTGGGTTCATTTCTGGTGCTCTTGGATGCTCTTTATTGAAAGACATGAAAAGGTGTGGAAAGAGCATGTTAAACTCAAGTAATTTTAACTTCAAACTATATTTCACTAAATGACCCTTTTGGAATGACCCATAGTGTTTTTAGAGTAACTCTAGAGAGGAAAGACTTCAGTAGATCAGGCAGTGCAAATCTTGAAGCTGCAGGCAGTACTTCCATGAGTGTTCCTGGTTTGCATTAACTCTTGGAAACTCTTTCAAATCAACCAGATTTGAGCAAGTTGCAAGTGCTCTTGTGAAGTTTAATCCATCTTCAGTGCTGTAGATGTAGGATTTTCATTGTTGACTTAGAAATCATCCCTCTAAATTTACAGAACATGCGTTCTGAATGCAGCATCACCTAGACATTGTATCAAAACTTTACGGGACTGAATGTTTGTCATTTAAAAAAAAATTCTCATTTAGATTTTGTTTTTGATTTCTTTTGATGATTTGAACCAGAATAACCATAGTGTTAGGGGGTTATGTGAAGTTGTGACAGACTTTAGAATCTGGGCAGCATGCAGTGGTTGAGCAGTTTGTCATGGTTTGTATGTCAATACATTCACATAATCTGATGGTGAATTCAAGATCATTTGAAATACAGTAGTCGCCGCTTATCAAACACGCGGTTAATAAAAACAGCCGTTTTTTAAATACAGTTGGTCCGGTCCGGATTTACATCGTTACTGATGGACATGTTCAACACGCAAACGGTTAATAAAAACGCCGCTTATTAAAAACACTTTTGTTCGGTCCCAATGTGTTTTTAATAAGCGGCGGCTACTGTACTGGTAACTGTCACCACCTGAAAACATCTGGTGATATCAAATAGTACAACATTTTGACATTGGGGCAGTCTTGACTGATCAACCATTCTAATGCCCTTCTCTGCACTGCTTTGGCATTTTTGCCCTGATTCAAAGGTCTTCCCAAAGGTGTGCTTATGCTAAATGATCATTACCTATAATTGTAGTTTCTGTAATTTCATTCTTTTATTATTTTACCTTTGCCCCTTTATTCTGGAGCAGAAGGTGCCTTGGTTTGTAGGAGAGTAGTAGTGTACAAGTAGGGTGGGAGAGCTATACATTTACCTGATTAAAGAAAGCTAATGAAGGGATAACTGGACCAGCAGTTCTTGGCATGACCTAAGTTTCTTCTTCGTCCAGATAAAATTTGAGGTTTGATGAAAGCATCACAACTGTTCTTAATACAGAGTCAAAGACCAGCGACCCCACTAGCTGGAATCTCATCATAAAAGGCAAGTTTACACGTAAAGGTTGCCATTATTTTGACCCGCGGACCTAAGAAATAAACACTTCTTTATCTCCTCCCTACTGGACTGAGAGCTGCTGCTGAGTAGGTGAACAGATGCCTCTTTATGAAAAATAAAATTTAGTCCATTGCCTCATCCAGAAAAGCTAGGATTGGAACATGGGACTTTCTGTCTGCCAAAGAATTTTCTGGACGTGGCATTTTTCACCTCTGTCCTCATTTGAGCAACATCTTCGACCTCAGAAAGCAGAGATACTGCAATAATTTATGTGGATGGGAACCACTCATTCCCTTCAAAGCTCTTCTCAGAGTGCCTTTCTGTACACGGCCAAAACCATCTCCCAACAATCCAGTGAAATTTTGGAGTGTTGGAGACAATCCATCAATGCCACGTGGGCAGCAGGACATCCTTGCTAACCTCACGGAGCAGGTGTGAGTGGATTTTGAACCTGTTTTGATGTGACCCCACCACTTGTGTTATTGCTTCCTACGTTTTTGCTTCATAACTTTGATGCCAATTTTTTCCGTGTGATAGCCGAGCCTGAATTAAATCCTACACTCTCTTCATCAATCATTTAATTTCAGTCACCTAGGGTGAAAAATGCTCCCACAACAGTAAGTACTGTATTTGCAACCAAACTTAATGACAAGTTGCCCATCTTGCTGTGTCCTTTGGGATTTTGATTTCATTCCTTCAAATCCATTTCTCTAACGTACCTTGATGAAGCATGTTCTGATCTGAGATACTCCGATCTGGTAGATAATGCAGAGCAAGTGTGTTTGAACTTGATAGAGAGGGCGACTCCTCGATCCCAATGGAATGGAGGAATTAGACGTATCATACCAAGTAATGTTCTGGTTGATCCTGCCTTGTCTTGCTCTCTGAATGAAGGAATGGGGCCAACGGCTTCACTTGAATCCAGTTTGAAGTCACTGTGCAATCCTTGATAATCTGTGCCCTCCTGACCGCTCCTAGTGCATGCCTCCCTCTGCATGTATCCAGTAGTAGATCAGTGCTGGAGGTGCCATTCCTGTAGCATGATCTGTAAGTTCCATCCAGACGAAAAGTGCTTCTTTTATTTTTGTCTGCGCAAGATGATATTTTTGGAACTTGAATTTTTATTTTGTGACCAGCAGATGAGTATTTTTGGATTATCTGGGGACTGTGCCTTCTGGTGCACATCGCTGTGGTGGCACAAATCTTTGATTTCGTCACTGCTGGAATTCTGCTGAGTTGGCCTGTAGATGTGCCTATTCACCAAGTTGTTTTTTTGCTGGCACTCTTATCACAGGACTGTCTCTACACTGTATACAGCAGCTGCTGGAAACATGAACTGTGGCCCCTATATGTGTAGGGTTTCTCAGAAACTCAGGCTTGGAATGTCCTCATTTACGAATGTTAAACTTGGAAAATGATAGGGACGTGATGGATTGCTTTGTCCATAGTAACAGCTGAGCATGAGATCAATTGCGCTCCAGTTTCAAATAGAGGGAAATGCTCAACAAGAGCAGCTTTTGCTCTAGTCACCAAGGGATGCCTTGAGAGTTTTGTAATTTTTTTTTTCATGAGCCCAATTTCTGTATTCAGTGTGGTTAACGAATAAGGAAGAGTTTGCTAGAAATAAACTAAAGTGCCACTGTCAACACAGATAAGCATTCATGTGAAATGAAAAGTCATCATAGAGGTGGAAAAGGAGAAATGACATAACTGGTGCTTTGAAGTCATTCCTGGCGAGCATCGAGTTACCGCCGTTGCATCAGGCACTGCCTGCTAGTCTGGAGCTAGAGACAAGACTGTATTGCTTGGGCGTTGTTGGAGCCAACTCGATGTCAGGTTTGCCTAGATGCTATTGCCCTTGCTTCTCCCCCAGCCTTCCTTCCCCTGTTTCTTTTCCAGTCCTTTCCTCTGACATGCCTGCATGGCTTCCAGCAGTTTTTCTTCCTCAAGATTTGACTTGTCAATTCAGTTTGCCATGTTATTTGGACTCTAGGGTAGCAGAGCAACAAACCTACCTGACATGGGCTCTCTTCTACCCCATTAAAATTACTGGCTGTGTATTCACTTGGCAGCCAGTTGTAAACTATAAAACCAATCCTAAAAAACAATTTTTTGAAAATTATGTAAAATTATGACTAAGGCGTTGAACATCTTCACTCATTTCCTTGGTTTTCATTCCAACAGTCTCCATTCCAAGTTTGTACACTGAAACTTTGGTTAGATTTTGCTATTACCCTAGATGTGATGTGTGCTGCTTATGTTCCTTATAGAGACTCTAGAAGTAGGAATAGCTAGGTGCCAAAGGAAGCTAGTGCTTAAGACACCTACTGCTTCCTTCAATTTTTATGCTTAGTTCTTGCCTAAGACCCAAACCAGTTGCTTCGCAATACCTGATGATCCCAGCAGCTCTACTAAATGTTTCTTAGGCATGAACTACCGTAACCCTGAAACAGCTTCTAGTTGGCAACTAATGGCCCCTGGTTTGTACCAGTGTTGTCACTAACAGCTAATCTACAGACTCCAGACTGAAGGTGGCATGTACCTCCATTGTGATTGTCATGAAAGCTAATGTGAGTGTTTTGACGTCAGATTGAGGAGGAGGAAGCAGCTGCCGCAGCCCCCGGTATCTCGGCAGTCCCTGCCACTGGTAATGTTGCCCAACTGGAAGCCTCCCCTGCCACAGTGAGTGTCTGCTGGGGCACCTGGGCCCCCACCTGCTTCTGCAGTCTTGACTTCCCTGGTCACTTCTCCAGGCCTCTGTGACTCCTCTTAACTCTTCTGGTGCCTCTGGCCTCCCTCTGACTGTCCTCTTCCTTTGCTCTCGGGCCATTCAAAGGCTTGCCTTCCAAAGGCTTGCCTTCCATTCTTTCATGGGCTCTCTGACTTCCAAGGAATCTTCTGACTTCTTCCTTGCCTCTCTGCCTCCCTCTGATTTCTGCATGCCTTCTCAGATCTGTTTCTTTCACCTGGCTTTCCATGACCTCTAACCTTCTTCCTTTGACCTTCGCTCTGACCTTCACTCTGACCTTTTGCTGGCTTCAGAACCTGTTTGACCTCACTCTGACCTATCTCTCACATGACTTCTTCTATGGGCTCTGTATCCTTTCAGTTTTGTTGTTGTTATTGTTGTTTTTCTCAACTCTATTCAAGACCCTAATGATAATCTGTTGGTTTTTCTAGAAACTATCCTCTGTTCCTCTTTCCTCTCTTGTACTTATCTATTTCTGTTGACTTTGTATGACCTCTCTAACCTGGCTTTCATGATCTCTGACCTCCACTCATCTCTCTCCAATTCCTCTGCCCTGCCTTGTCTTACTTCTCTTACCTCTGAATGTCATTCTAATCTTAATCTGGCTGCTCTGACCTCATATTTCCACTTTTTACCTCTTTCTGGTCTCTGACCTTGTGAGCCTCTGGTCAGTTCATCTGACCACTGAGCTCTGTCTACTTTCTTTGACCCTTGTTCTCACTTTTCTGTTGCTTCTCTCTTGCCTCTGAACTATTTTTTACTCCTGAGGCTTTGATCTCTGTTTCTGACCTTCCTTCCGTCGTCCTTTCTGATATTCCACACGTCTCCATCTAACTTCCACTTTACTTGTTCTTCCCAACATCTGCAACTCAACTATCCTTTGTCCTTTGATCTCTTTGTGGGAGTTGAGTCTCTTGCTCAGCACTTTTTGAGACTTGAATGGTCTTCATAGAACTCTCACAACCTTCCTCTGTTTTTTGTTTTTGTTTTTGTTGTTCTTGGTCTCAGGGTTTGATAGTGGTTCTTGATTCTTTCTTGGTTCATCGATTACGGAAGACTTTCCTAGTTGCTGGGTGTGCCTGTAAGAAGTGACTGAAGTGGGGTTCCATCTTTGTTTCTTCTCACCAGGTTGCTTCCCAGCCCAAAGACAGCAAAGCTGAAGTTGGTGTTCATCCATGTTGATTTCTTTCAGAGTTCAGTCTTGTGTTTCAATGTTTTTATGGGATTTCTATTTGATGAATCTTTTTTTTATAAACTGTTTGATTAAACTTTCTCTTTTTTCTGTTGAGTGTTAATTCCCAAAGATGGAATGATGTATGGAAAAGCAAATCTAGGTTTCTGTGCTGATGTAGTGTATTTGTAGTTGTGACTGTATCGCTCTGTATTGTTACGGTGCTATTCAGCTCTGGTTTTAGTTGTGTTAGTAAATGTATCAGTTGACTGTAAATTGTTTGTATAAGTTTTGTCTAATCTTCAGTCAGCCTCATGTACACTTCACCTGTCTTTTTCACCTTTATCTATGATTTGTCACTATGAAATTGTTTATTTCCAAGATAGCGAGATTTTCTCATCATTTTCTTCTTGATAGCAGACATTTACATAATGTTCATGAATCATCTCTGGCATCTAAACAGTAGTGGTCTTTGTGGAGGTGTTCACTCCAGTGTTTATCTTTCAGTCGCTGCTACTCTCAGATCTTTATTTTCCTCTACTTTTTTTCTTACTTTCTCCAAAGCTTATCTCTCCTTCTATCTCTTGCCCTATACCTTGGCCTGTCAGAAAGTCATTAATTGAGACTTGATAATTGTTCAGTCAGTTTGAAATATGGCTGTAAGTCATTTCTTTGCTATGAGCAAGGTAAAGGCCCTCAATCTATTTCCTCTTGGCGAGAGATGGAAAACTCCTGTGTGAACTTGGCATCACAGTGCTGTCATGTCAAGCAATGTGATGAGGCTGAATTCATGCACTTTCATTTGGTTGCAAAAGAGCCAAAACTGGATTGTGTTGAACAAAAGTCTCTCTCATGAGGTTGAGGGTCTTTAGTATGTCATGCTGTTTCACCTGTTGGAGATTTTCCTTTCATATTATCTGCATGGTTTACTTTTTTCCAGAAATGATGTGACATTGCATTTTTGTTTGCATACGAATTACTCACCTCCCTCAGTATAGATCCAGCTGCTAGCTTGTGTTTATCAATCCTCATGTTCATGTGTGTTGCTCTGCTGAGATAGCGTGCTGCCCAGCCATGTGCACAGGTGTGAGCACTGTGATCTAACCTGTAGTGTTGGTGTGCCTTTCTCTGTTGTGGTTGGCTTGCCTACTCAGTGAGCAGCGGCCATCCTCTCCCTTGTCCTTCCCATGACTGCTTGCGATGCTGTAGCCTTGGGAGTGTGGATGGCTTGTTGCGTGACTGTTCATACCATTGGTCCTCTGTACTGCCTGTGTGTGGGTGCTGTAACTCTTGTGTGTCCACCTTCAAATATGGATTGCTTGTTGTTTGATTGCTCATTGCATTTGTCTCCGTCACTGCGTGTGTGTGTGTGTGTGTGTGTGTGTGTGTGTGTGTGTGTGTGTGTGTGTGCCTGTAAATCCATCATTCATCTCCCTTTCACCCACTTTTGTATGTCCATTTATACTCCATTATTGTCTCCAGACTGCCCCCCCCTCCCCCCCTTCTCTCTCTCTCTCTCCCCATGTGGCTGTGTGTGTGTGTGTGTGTGTGTGTATGTGTGTGTGTGTGTGTGTGTGTGTGTGAGTGAATGTCTTTCTCTGTGGTTGTGTTTGTGTGTGTGTGTGTGTGTGTGTGTGTGTGTGTGTGTGTGTGTGTGTGTGTGTGTGTGTGTGTGTGTGTGTGTGCAGAGGGGTGAAAGTGATGTATGGTAAATAATGAATAAACAGAGCTGAGAACCAGTCAAGAAATACATTATAGGCTTGTTCAGGAGTACAAAGCGCTGCATGAGCGCTTCATGTTGGCAATTGAGCGCTCTTTGTCTCTCCTGAACACCTACAGATTTAGTGCAGCACTTCATTTGTTAAAGGGGAGGTAAATCTTCTGCGCCCCATGTTGTGTTGATAGACGCTAAGAGAGTGTTTTCTTTGCCACAGACATCGTTTATGCACGTTTAAATGTATTCTGCATGAATAAAGTCCACTACTGTGTCATCCTTACTTGCCATTACTGGCACATATAGAGCACTTCGGGCAAATAAAGCCTGTTTCAGTCCCAAAATAATGTTTATGAGGGTTATTTTACTCATCGACGGCCAGTGCGGGATCGAAGACACCATTTTGAAAATCGTCTGAATCACCTTGGATCGGTGATGCACAGCGCTGCTCAGGAGTGAATCACATGCAGCGCTGCGCCTCCTGAACAACCTTTTATGTACTGTCACAGCTCAGGTGGAAGATAATGCAAGTATATTCTGACTTGGCAATGGAATCATACAAAATTAATATTAAAAAAAATTTAGCTTTGATTTCAGAACGATGTGCTCTACAAGTTGATTTGTACACTTTCCAAGAATGAAAAAGGTTGCAAAATTTGAAGTTTGTTCATATGAACAGTTGCCAAGACCAAGCATCTTATAGAAATAGGAAGTTACCTTCAAAAGGTGTTAAATGTGCAGTGACTAGCACTGTCAGCACTTCTGGAAAGTCATGTTACTGCAAGAGTATTGACTGAAAACTGTGATAAGAATATTCAGCATTTTGTGCCATGGGCCTGCTCGTGTGATATAATTATCTTTCAAACCCTGACAGATTTCTTTGAATACATTGTTAATGTAATTCAATAATGAGCACATTCGGAAAAATTGAACCACTGACCTGGAAGAAAAATGGAAAAGAGATGTAATTTAATAAGGAGGACCTTCAGAAAAATTTCACCACTCACCTGGAAGAAAGATGGAAAATAGAAAAATGTTCCATTTCTTAAAAGTCCAGGTACAAATTCCCATGGGTGGAGTATTTTCATGGCTGTTGTCATTACCATAAATTGCCGTTAATTATGAGTTCTTTACAAATCTGCTGCACTGTGTGAGTGAGATGGGTGAGATTTTCTGTACAGCGTCCAAACTGTTGTCTGAATGAACTACTAACTTTTGCATTTGTGAGACAGAAGTCTCACAATGTTTAACAATTGTTTAACAAAAGTTTACAAAAATACTCACCACTAACAGAGTGGTTTTTCCAAGTGTTTTTCCATTATAATTTATCTTCATGCCAAGTGTAGTGAAGGCTTGAAATACTGCAAGTTTTGAAGTAATGCAAAATTTATCTTGGTAGTTATGTGTGCTTCTGTGTCATGTTAGTGTAGAGTGTTGGACATTCTGAAATGGTCTTTCTCTCCCACAGGAAACAACCTCCATCAACTTGGTGCTGCGTCTTAGGTACTTAAAACCTTTACCTTTCTGTCTACTTCTCAGTTTGTGAAAAGTGTGTACTCTGCTCACTTAGATTTTTTTTTTCAATTTTGCATTTTGTGTTGGCATTAGATAAGTGCACCACGCCAGATCTACTGACAAAGTTGCACCTTGATCGTGGAGGACTAGGTGATTAGCAGTAACTTTTGTTTTTGTGACATTTGTTGAGCAACATATTCATTGTCTTTAGCAGTGTAGTATGTGTTTGGCCGCATTTGCTCTTGATTGCAGTAAGACATTGCCGTAACCACAAATTTCCAAATGAAGAAATCCAAATATAAAATACATGGCATTGTTGTTGAAATGGAAATTTACTCTTATTTAACTTCATTTGTGGTTGTGTTGAGTACATTAGAACCTCTACAATGAACCTCTTCAACTTTCCCTGCATTGGGGATAAATTTAGACCCTCCCCTTCTTTCTATGAGGTTGGGGGAAGAATAGACCCGCCGAATCTCCCTGTGTGACTGGTACGAGGGGGATAGCTAGGCAAATCAGGACTTGGCTTACTCTGCTTGTAAATGGCTCTAGTGATATTTGTGGTCACTGTCCTTACATAGCCAGCAAAGGTGGAGAGGCTGCTGTGCTTCATTCATTCATTCATCCATCAGAATGTAGCCACACCACATAATGATATTCCATCAAGTTCCTTGCATATGGCAGAGTTTTGGAGAGCGCTTTACGTGGAAGAACCAAGGATTTGCAGAGGACTGACAAATAAACTATCTCGGGAGGCAACGGGTACTTGTGAGAATTTGTCATTCTTTTGAAACGACCTTAACTCATTCAAGATACAGTATTTTTATTGTGTTTTATCCCTGGAATAGCAAGAAAATCTATGTATTTTGAACATATAAAAAAACTACAGCTTGAAAAGTAAGTCTTGTTCTCTCTGGAATAGAAAAGGCAAGGCGTGTCGTCTGTCCCTCTCTTGAGGATGGAGTGATAACGTTGTTGTTCTTCAAGAGTACAGGGGTGCTGGAGCATGCGCAGTGCCAGTTCTTCACCTGGTAAATTCCAGACTTGTCACAGGACGACCTAGTATGTGTAGGCCTGCATAAGTGGCTTTGCTCTACATGCAAAGTTCTTTGACGTGGAAATACCGAGGATTTGCAGAGGACTGACAGATAACCTATCTCAGGAGGCAATGGGTACTTTTGAAAATCCATAATTCTTTTGAAACATTAACTCATTCAAGGGGCAGTAGTTTTAGTGGCTCTTATCCCTGGAATAGCAAGGAATATTATGTATTTTCAAAAATCATTTAAAAAAACCAACAAAGCTGTAGAAGTCAGTCTTGTTCTCTGAATTTGATCTTTTCCTTACAAGAAGGAAAATTAATCAAATAGGTAGCATGCTGTGAAGATACGCATCGTCAAGGACTAATATCAGCATGAAAGATCACATAATGCTACATTTTGTGAATGAGTTAAATGGAAAATCTTTGTGGTCACTGTTGTTGCACAGAGAGGATTTTGTCATTTTTGTTGAATTGAAAATGCATGTATGAATAGGAAAAATTAGTCAAGAACGTTAAATGGTGAATAGAAATAGTTATTGGGGAAAGTTGATAAATTGGAGGTTTGTGAATGTAGAGGTTCCACTGTACTGTGAACATCTGCCCAGCCTGCCAGAAGTAGAGAGCAGGATGTAACCCTTAGCCTTGGGGACTTGTCTTGGCTTCCTTTTCAAACATCTGCTTTCTCTGTGGAATTTCTGCAAAAAAAACAACACATAATTTGTAACCATCATGATGCATGGATAATCTGGATAGAGAGCATGCAGTCTCCCTCCACTGGTTTGTTAAAGCCTAGACTTAGTGGCCTGCCTAATACTTGGCTGTCCTGGTCAGCTTGTGTTCTCTTGCTGCCTCTCCTGGCTTTGCTGTGTTGACTTTTCTCCATTCTTTCTCACCTATCGGGCTGCTGCACCGGCAGCTGTTCCTTTCCTGGCTGGGTTTGCTTCCTTTGTGAGCCTCTTCTCATCCTAGTCTTGCACTGCTGTCATCTTGGTGTGTGCTGCATGTCCTTAACCATCTGTTTGTCCTCTGGCCTCTCTCCACATGCAGCTACATGCCCGGAGCTGTGAGACCTTGTGCTTGGCACCCTTGCTGCACATTGCTTGGCACCCTTGCTTTTTATTGTCTTCATCTGCCCACAGGCGGAAGAAAGTGTATCTTGACGACGATGGCCATCCCAGGTTTGGAGCCAGAGAGAGTGAGAGAGAGAGAGAGAGAGAGAGAGAGAGAGAGAGCGACTAATGTCTTTCCCTTTCCCACCAGTGTAGACTGAACAGAAGGAGGAGGAGAGGGAGTGTAGATGTCAGTAGTGCTAATCCTCATGGCTGTAGCTCCCCTGATCTTTGGCTGACCGCATATTTCAAGTCCCTAGAGAATGAAGAGCAGTCTTGATAAAACCTGATTGGGCGCCAGTGGGTGGGTATCCATAGCATCTTGGGCAACTGGCTGTCAGGTCTGTAAAAATCTGAAGTAAATCTGAGATTACACTAAGGAAGAGCTTTGCACCCAGACGATGGAGAACCTCTAGAGATGTGTTGTTCTGTAACGTCCACAGAGACTGCCTTGGCCTGCTGCGATGTGCAGCCATTGTCTGCAGTGAGGTGCTGCCTCATATCTGCAGTGAGGTACTGCCTCATATCTGAAGTGAGGTGCTGCCTAATCTGCCTCATATCTGCATTGAGATGCTGCCTCATATCTGCAGTGAGGAGCAGCCTCATATCTGCAGTGAGTGGTAGTGTGGGGCTGCCTCATATCTGCAGTGAGGAGTAGTGTGGGGCTACCTTTGTCTGTGGTGAGGAATAATGTGGTGCTGCCTCTTTCTGTAGTGAGAGGTATTGAGGAACAGTCTCTGTGGCCGAGTGGTTATCGCGCTGGACCTGCAGGCGTTTGCAGCTGTTGGATGCAGTGTTCGAAGCTGCCTGGACTCTAGAGTTGCATCCTTGAGCAAGGTACTTTACTCACATTGCTTCTCCCCACCCAGGAGTAAAACAGGTACCTGTGAGGGCTGAGTTGGGAAATTGTGAAAGCTAACTTTGGCGCATTCATCCGCAGCCTGGTTGCATGCTCCCCAGGGGTTTGAGCATCCATCAATGGGTGGAAAGCCGCAATATAAAAAAGAGCACCTTTATCCTTTACCTTGTCAAAGATGTATAGTGAGGTGCTTCCCCTGTCTGCAGTGAGGGGTAGTGTGGGGCTGCCTCATATCTGCAGTGAGGTGCTGCCCCTGTCTGCAGTGAGGGGTAGTGTGGGGCTGCCTCATATCTGCAGTGGGGGGTAGTGTGGGGCTGCCTCAAATCTGCAGTGGGGGGTAGTGTGGGGCTGCCTCATATCTGCAGTGAGGTGCTGCCCCTGTCTGCAGTGGGGGGTAGTGTGGGGCTGCCTCATATCTGCAGTGGGGGGTAGTGTGGGGCTGCCTCATATCTGCAGTGAGGTGCTGCCCCTGTCTGCAGTGAGGGGTAATGTGGGGCTGCCTCATATCTGCAGTGGGGGGTAGTGTGGGGCTGCCTCATATCTGCAGTGAGGTGCTGCCCCTGTCTGCAGTGAGGGGTAATGTGGGGCTGCCTCATATCTGCAGTGGGGGGTAGTGTGGGGCTGCCTCAAATCTGCAGTGGGGGGTAGTGTGGGGCTGCCTCATATCTGCAGTGGGGGGGTAGTGTGGGGCTGCCTCATATCTGCAGTGGGGGGGTAGTGTGGGGCTGCCTCATATCTGCAGTGGGGGGTAGTGTGGGGCTGCCTCATATCTGCAGTGGGGGGTAGTGTGGGGCTGCCTCATATCTGCAGTGGGGGGTAGTGTGGGGCTGCCTCAAATCTGCAGTGAGGGGTAGTGTGGGGCTGCCTCATATCTGCAGTGAGGGGTAGTGTGGGGCTGCCTCATATCTGCAGTGAGGGATAGTGTGAGGCTGCCTCATATCTGCAGTGAGGTGCTGCCTCATATCTGCAGTGGGGGGTAGTGTGGGGCTGCCTCATATCTGCAGTGAGGGGTAGTGTGGGGCTGCCTCATATCTGCAGTGGGGGGTAGTGTGAGGCTGCCTCATATCTGCAGTGGGGGGTAGTGTGAGGCTGCCTCATATCTGCAGTGGGGGGTAGTGTGAGGCTGCCTCATATCTGCAGTGGGGGGTAGTGTGAGGCTGCCTCATATCTGCAGTGAGGGGTAGTGTGGGGCTGCCTCATATCTGCAGTGAAGGGTAATTTGGGGCTGCCTCATATCTGCAGTGGGGTGTAGTGTGAGGCTGCCTCATATCTGCAGTGAGGGGTAGTGTGGGGCTGCCTCATATCTGCAGTGATAGGTAATTTGGGGCTGTCTCATATCTGCAGTGGGGGGTAGTGTGGGGCTGCCTCATATATGCAGTGAGGGGTAATTTGGGGCTGTCTCATATCTGCAGTGGGGGGTAGTGTGGGGCTGCCTCATATCTGCAGTGAGGGGTAATTTGGGGCTGTCTCATATCTGCAGTGGGGGGTAGTGTGGGGCTGCCTCATATCTGCAGTTGGGGGTAGTGTGGGGCTGCCTTGTATCTGCAAAGAGGGGTAGTGTGAGGCTGCCTCATATCTGCAGTGAAGGATAGTGTGGGACTGCCTCAGTCTGCAGTGAGGTGTAGTGAGGGGATGTCTCTGTCTGCAGTGAAGCATAGTGAGGGGATGTCTCTGTCTGCAGTGAAGCATAGTGAGAGGGGATGTCTCTGCAGTGAGGAGAGATGAGGTGCATCTGTGGGTTGCAGTGAAGTATTGTGAGGGGCTGCTACTTGCTGCATTGGAGGGAACATATGACGTGCCTGGAGAAGTTTGGTTTCATTACATCACATGTATTTGAAGTGGTTAAAGGATTTGATTTGTTGAGAACTGCATGCCATGACCAGATAGAACTTGAGATTTGAGACTGTCTTTGGACTTGGCTCTGCATGAACTCCTTGTTGATGGCATTTCTCTCTTTGGCACAGTACTTGTTATTTTCAAAGTTGTTTTGCATGCATTTTCTCTCTCCATCACTTCAATCTAAATTGCTCTCTTGCTGGAAAGAGAACGCAATGAATGTGCTTTACATAAAAGCAAAACTTGGCTAACTTTTGTATTTTTAATTGCAAAGAGTCTTCTGCAATGTATATTTTGCATACTTAAAAAGATTATCCATCTTCAAATGTTACTTCACGATTAGAGCTGGAAATTTTTCATAATTCATATGTGTAAATTCTATGCTAATTAGCATGTACACTTGATTTCCTTTTGAAATGATTTTTTGTATGTAATTGGAATAACAACCATCCTTTGTTGTTTAATATTATGTTTCTGTCTACTAATTTACTCAGTTGGAAATTTGAATATGCATGTACACAGGAGCTATTGATATTCATTAATCATGTGGAATCTGCATCTTTGAGGAGCTTGTCTGTACCCAAGATTATATTACATGGCATCAGGGTTTATACAGGTCCTTGAATCTCATCTTGGAGAAGTTGTGGAGATGCAGAAGTTGCTTTTTAGTTCTTTGCCACCCAGACGAAGGAATCATGTCAAGCGCAGGAGAGGCTTGGAATTTTAAGAGAAACCCCACCAATCTTGTAAATCCGGTAGCAGCGTCGAGTGAGTGTGTGTGTGTGTGTGTGTGTGTGTGTGTGTGTGTGTGTGTGTGCGCGTGTTTGTGTGTTTTCATGTACATGTATATCTTTGTGTATTAGAAAAAAGAACTAAAGCAATGAAATTGAAGTTTTCTAAATTCGATTGTCCCCTTACAAGAAGGAAATTATGCAAAAGGATCATATGAACTTATGCGTCGTAAATGACCATGTTCAAAGTGAATGAGTTAGCCAATCTGATACTATGCAGGAAAGTGCTTGGGTACGTATTGCTGAGGTAGGCTGCATAGATGTGAGGAAAGCTGAGGTGTTGTGAGGAATAGGCTGCTGGCAACATGATGAAAGCAGATGTGAAAGTAATCGTGTTGACACAATTGTTGGAACCAGCCTCCGCCTCACAAGACCTTGCAATCAAAGCAATGCGACCCTGCAGTCTAAAGTCATTTGGAATTTTTTTCTCTGGAGAAGCACTGGAATGGGGAAACTGTCAACCTGTATAAATGCTGATGCCAAGTCTGCAAGTGCCAATTGGCAGGACAGGGCTGTGAAGATGGCGTGTAGTCATGGAAAGCTTGCTGTAATCTTGGCCTGTCTCTGCCTCTCTTACCTTTCTCTTGCTTGGCATTTTTACACTGCATCTGTTGGTAGTTTGCAGATTTCCTCCACAAGGGACCTCTGTGTGCTTTCTGTGAGACACTTAGGGGTATAAGGAAAGAAAATGAGAGCTGAGAGTAATAAGTTCATCTACTGTTTGCATGGACCACTTGTGCCATTTTCCACCCAGTCAGATGTGAGCTCTGGGGTAAACTGCTTTCAACTGTCATTTTTTTTCCTCTTCAAACAGTGGACAACTTTATTTCATTGTTCTTAGCTCAGCATGTAGCCATCGGTTCCTAAAGTTGTAAGCACAGAAAGTGATTTCATAATTGGCAGCAATAGATTTTTGACTATGATCCGATTTTTCCTATTTTATTTTATGAAGCTGTATTACATCAATTCAGCAAGGGATTTTTGCAGAATTCATTCCAGACAATGCACCCTCTGGGAGTAAAGCATTTATGGGGATTCACTTTTATGATATTCCCGCATGTGAAAGCAAGCACTCATTTAAGTACATAAATTCATTCTACAGTGTTATGAAAGCAGCCTTTTTTCTTAACTGTTTGTTTGGTTGCCTCAATGATGTGACTGTCACAAGCAGACGGCAAGCAACCAAAAGAATATGCAAACCGAAACTGCAAAGTGGTATTGAACGTTAACTTTATTATTTCAGGCAGGTTTACTAAGACTATCATATGCTAGCAAAGGCAATTAAATAGGCATTTCCCATCTTCTTTTTTTTTGAGTGATTGCTGTAAACATAACAGGAGTTGGTATTAAAACTGGGACAAAAAAGTCTTGTTTTGGAAACTGATTTATTACGAGAACTGATTGGGCATTGTCTATGGTTACAGTGATTTAAAAAATTTAAAAAACAGAAATGCCCTTTCAATCACATATTGTAGTTCTGGGAAACCCACATCAAGACAGACAGCTTGCACAATGTTATTGTGCTATAAGTCCTGTTTCCGGCACAGAGTAAGAGCATGAGGCAAAAGTATGATGGAACAGCTCTGTGCTTTTATTCTGTGACTGAGGGGGATTTCCTGGTCAAAATGTACATGCTGCGTTCAGCCATCGGAATGACTTGGCTGATTTCTTTGTTGCTTTGTTCTTACACTTTGAGATGGAGCTTCAGTCCTCCCATGCTGCACACTTGCTTCATTGGACTCACTGTTGCCTATTGGATTGCATCTGCACCATTTGTTCTTTGCCTTTCCCTTGAGCACTCTGTTGACAGATTTTCTTGGCGGAATTTTGAACAGTGTCTGAAGAAATGCAATTTTAAGGGCATGACGGCTATCCAATGAAACTGCTCCAGTGGACTTGTTGTGTGTTGAAGACTTGCACTAAGTCTTCCTTGGCATTCCTTTTGTTCTCCAGAGTCTTGCAAATCCATGTGTAACTTATTGTTGGTGCAAATGTAAAAAGGAAAAGTGCATTGAATTGACATGATTTGTGATCACTGTTGCTACTGCTTGGACTTGACATCTATTGTTGTTTCATTGCAGAAACGAGAAAAGGGAGTTGAATGACATCAAGTTTGACTTCACACCTGGTCAAGGTGAGAAATTGAAGGAATTATGATTTGATGCATTTTTCAAATCTCTTACAGACTGCTTTGTATCGTGTGTGCATACTGATTATTTTTCAAACTTATTTGTAAGGTTTGGGGCCTGTGAAAGCTCATTAATAATAGGAAGCTGTAATTTGCATGCAAAGGCCATCCTCTTCATCTTTAGATATGGTTTCAAATGCCACAAAGAGATCGAAAGTTCCCGGTGGAAGGACAGCCCTGGTAGGTCTGCCCTTGACGCTTGCGACAGACAACCACCAAGGGATGTCACCAGTTCATTTATTGAGCTAGAATGCTGTGGTCTTGTGCTTTTAGAAAAAGAAAGCTTTAATGCAGACATTAGTTTTGAATGTTCATTGAAGATATTCGTTGGTGATACATTTGTGGTTGAAGAGGTGGACAACAGTCACTGTCTCTTGCAGATTCATCTGACTGTGTGGCCAGGGAGCTGGTTGAAGCAGGACTGGTAGAAGCCAAGGACATGATCGTGGGTAAGTGAGCAGCTCCTTGGAAATGACAACACTGCATTGGTGAAAGTTGTCTATCTCAGTTGCAACATAGATTGTTGCAGAGGGCATGGACTGGTGAGAATTGACAGAAGTAAATGACTGAGAAAGTTTTCTGCAGTTTGTTCATAGTTGTTACATCCACTTAATGTCACTCATGCATACAGCAACTCAGAATGGGGATTCTCAGGGTTAGGAGCCCCCTGTGGGTTCAGGGTCAGAATAGACCCACCGCGTCTCCCTACGCGATTCGTAAGAGGCGAATAACTAGGGACATTGTGACTTGATATGCGTTAACTCCAAACTGTTCTTGTAATCTTTGTGCTTGATGGCCTTACATAGCCTACTAGGGCTGATAGGCCGTAGAACACTATCCATCCATCCATCCATCCATCCATCCATCCATCCATCCATCCATCTCAGGGTTAGGATACACTAGCAAAGTAAGTCGAAGGCTATCCAACTGAGGGAATTTTGTTTCGAAACATGTTCAAACCATTTGCCTGCTTGCCTGTTACTTACTTACTTACGCCGTTGACCCCTCCTGGGGCATAGGCCGCAAACAAGGGTTCTCCAGCCATCCCGGTCCTGAGCAATCCTTTCCAACTGTCTCCAAGAGTGGCCCGTTCTCTTGACATCGGCGTCCAGGTCTCGGCGCCAACTGTTGCGAGGTCTACCTCTCTTTCTCTTCCCTTGCGAGTTCCATGAAAGGGACTGTCTGGTGGTGCTTGCCTGTAGCGGGTAATAATTTCTTCGGGCTAGATAAGATGAGTTGCTCACCTAACGGGTAAATAAACAAAAACATAACAGAAGATAAAGCACTTAGATACTGTTTCCAGCATTCATACATTGGTCATGTGACAAGTAAAGATCAGTTTTAGTGAAAATCCTATTGTCTTGCCCACACCATCCTAATTAACAGTCATTAAATCTGTTGCCAACTCCGCCATGGCCGGTCCTAAGCCCGGATGAGAAAGGAGGAAGGTTGGACGAAGGGTTAGCACCCCCTCTCTGTAAAAAACACACCGCTACAGAAACGCAAACAAGGAATTCAACCGACACTTCGGTACTGGGAGAGGATGGATCTCCAGCTGGAGGTGATATGACGTCGGGTAGTGAAAGCCAGACTCTGGAAGCTGCCAGGCCGACGACCATCATCTCTACCAGGACCACCATCAACATCGGAACATGGAATGTGCGCACCATGTTCGAAGCCGGAAAAATAGCACAAGTAGCAGCAGAGATGAAGAACTACAACATCAGCATCCTAGGCATCAGCGAGTCTAGATGGACTGATTCCGGCCAGAAGAGACTCGCTACAGGAGAACTACTTTTATTCTCAGGACACGAGAATGAGAATGCGCCACACACCCAGGGAGTGGCCTTCATACTTTCCAAGGCTGCCCAGGGAGCTCTCATCGGATGGGAAGCACACGGCCCAAGACTCATCACTGCCTCCTTCAGGACAAAGAAGAAGATCAACATGAACATCATTCAGTGTTATGCCCCTACAAATGGCAGTGAAGACCAAGCAAAAGAAGATTTTTACAACAGGCTACAGACCATCATCCAAGGGTTTCCAGGAAGAGACATCACCATGGTAATCGGAGACCTCAACGCCAAGGTGGGGCATGACAACACGGGCTACGAGGAGATCAGGGGGCGAGAGGGTCTGGGGGAGATGAATGACAATGGAGAGAGGTTTGCAGACCTGTGCGCCGCAAACAACCTTGTCATCGGTGGAAGCGTCTTTCCCCACAGATGGATACACAAAGTCACCTGGATGTCACCAGACCTCTCCACCGGAAACCAGAACGACCACATGTGTATCGCCAAGAAGTTCAGGAGGTCCCTGTAAGACATACGTGTGAAGAGAGGCGCTGATGTTGCTTCGGACCACCATCTCCTTGTCGCCCACGTCAAACTGAAACTGAAGAGGAACTGGACAGGGGAGAAGAACCAGCGACAGAAGTACAACATCACACTTCTCAAGGATACGACCAAACTGCAAGAGTTCAAGCTGTCACTCATGAACAAATTCCAAGTCCTGCAGGAACTGATGGAGGAAGAAGAGGAAGAAACAATAGACAAGGAATGGAAGACAGTGGAAGAGGCAATGAAGTCAGCTTGCCAGGAAGTTTTGGGCCCACAGAAGCATAAACACAAGGAGTGGATTTCAACAGACTCCCTGAAGAAAATAGAACAGAGAAAGAAGAAGAAGGTGGCACTCAACAACAGCCAGACACGAGCAGAGAAAGCCAAAGCACAAGAAGAGTACACACAGGCCAACAAGAACGTGAAGAAGAGCATCAAAACCGACAAAAAGAACTATGTAGACACTCTAGCGACAGAAGCGGAGGAAGCAGCCAGAAACGGAAACATGAAAGAACTGTATGCCACCACCAAGAAGCTATCTGGAAAATTTAGCAAACCTGAAAGGCCAGTGAAAGACAAGGATGGAAAACAGATTAACGACCAAGAGGGACAGAAGCGAAGATGGGTGGAACATTTTGAAGAACTACTCAACAGACCTGCCCCACACGACACACCTGACATCCAACCAGAGGATAGAGACCTGCCGATAGATTGTAGTGCACCTACAAAGGAAGACATCCGCAGAGCCATCAAGAAGCTGAAAAGCGGCAAGGCAGCCGGACCTGATGGAATCCCAGCAGAGGCACTGAAGGCAGATATGGAAACAACTGTGGAGATGCTCCACCCCCTCTTCAAGAAGATCTGGGAAGTAGAACAAGTCCCCACAGAATGGAAGGAAGGCTACCTGATCAAGCTCCCAAAGAAAGGCAACCTGAGCTCCTGCTCCAACTACAGAGGGATTACCCTATTATCCATCCCAGGAAAGGTTTTCAACAGGATCCTGCTAGACCGGATGAAAGACGTTGATGGGCAGCTGCGAGATCAGCAGGCTAGTTTCCGCAAAGATCGCTCCGGTACAGACCAGATCGCAACACTACGTATCATCCTGGAGCAGTCTCTTGAGTGGAACTCAACCCTGTACGTCAATTTTATTGACTACGAGAAGGCTTTTGACAGCGTGGACAGGGCATCACTTTGGAGGCTGCTAAGACAATACGGGGTCCCCGAGAAAATCACCAGCATCATCAGAAACTCTTACGAGGGACTTTCATGCCGAGTAGTCCATGGAGGTCAACTCACAGAGGCATTCCAGGTACAGACAGGAGTGAGACAAGGCTGTTTGTTGTCGCCGTTTTTGTTCCTGCTGGCCATCGACTGGGTCATGAAAACATCCACAGCAGGAAAGCGAAACGGCATCCAGTGGACGCTGTGGTCACAACTTGATGACCTCAATTTTGCTGATGACCTGGCCCTTCTCTCCCACACCCAGCAGCAGATGCAGGAAATGACCAGCATTGTGGCAGACAACTCTACTCACCTGGGCCTCAACATCCACAAAGGGAAGAGCAAGCTCCTGAAAGTCAACTCTACCAACACATCGCCAATCACACTGAATGGTGAAGCGCTAGAAGATGTGGACGATTTCACCTACCTTGGCAGCATTGTCAACAAGCATGGTGGAACCGACGCAGATGTGAAGGCAAGAATTGGAAAAGCCAGGACAGCCTTCCTCCAACTGAAAAACATTTTGAGTTCAAGAGACCTGTCCATCAAAACAAAGATCAGGATTTTCAACACCAATGTTAAGTCTGTTCTGCTCTATGGCGCTGAAACATGGAGGTCCACTGTAACCACCAACAAAAAGATCCAGACATTCATCAACTCATGTCTGCGCCGCATTCTACAGATACGATGGCCGGAAAAGATCAGCAACGAGGAGCTCTGGCAACGCACATACCAACAATCAGCAGACCAAGAGATCATTCAAAGGCGCTGGAGATGGTTAGGGCACACATTACGCAAACCGGTCTCAAACACCACCAGACAGTCCCTTTCATTTAACCCACAAGGGAAGAGAAAGAGAGGTAGACCTCGCAACAGTTGGCGCCGAGACCTGGACGCCGATGTCAAGAGAACAGGCCACTCCTGGGGACAGTTGGAGAAGATTGCTCAGGACCGGGATGGCTGGAGAACCCTTGTTTGCGGCCTATGCCCCAGGAGGGGTCAAAGGCGTTAAAAAAAAAATGTTGCCTGTCTGCAACAGTTTTTCCAAATGCTGTGTAAACTAGCCATGAGGCTGACAGCTGCTGTTGTAGTAATAGTCACAAGTGTGTCTATCTTGTCACTTCAGTGGTGCCATTTTTTCCCCCCTCTAGCTCTTTCTAACATTAATTTCTTGGCAAATATACAAATTTTAGTAGAGATTTATGTCTGAATAAAAAGCTGTTGAGTGTGGAGATGTAGGGTGAATCCACAACAGATACTTGCACACTCATGCACAACCACACATACACACACATACATACACACGCATGCATGCTTGAGTAAATTGAGAAAAGTAATCTGCTGCTATTGGAACAGTTATTAGTGAAATGTAGGGATTGTTTTTTCTTCTCCCATTTCAGTAGTCATGTATTTACTCAAGTGCATATGTATATAAATTAGTTAAATTCTGTTATCGCCTGGGTGTGTGTGTGTGTGTGTGTGTGTGTGTGTGTGTGTGTGTGTGTGTGTGTGTGTGTGTGTGTGTGCATGTGTGTATGTAGAGGAGGGGTATGTCAGAGATTTTCTCAATGGATTGAATCACATTTCAAATATACTGTTGAAAGAATTGACAAGCAGTTAAGTTTGAAAAGATCTTCATGACAGATATAATAGTTACAAATGACTACTTTGCACTTCAGTGGCTGCTAATCTGGAGAAAATTCTGGAAGACCCAAACCAAGTTCGAAGTGTAACCTTTGCTTTGGTAAGTAAAGTAACCTTCCCTGCATACTTACATGCTTAGTCCTTTGACTTGCCCACATTGTTCTTGTCTGCAGCTAGGGGCTGTCAGTCAGCTCTGAGAATTGCCTCTGTCTGCAGCTAGGGGCTGTCAGTCAGCTCTGAGAATTGCCTCTGTCTGCAGTGAGGTGGAGTCAGGTGCAGTCTCAGAATGCAGTTAGGTATAATGAGGGCTTCCTCTGTGTGCAGTGAGGTGGAGTAAGGTGCAACTTCAGATTGCACCAAGATATAATGAGAGGTGCCTCTGTCTGCAGTGAGGGGGAGGAGTAAGGTGCAGTCTCAGAATGCAGTGAGGTATAATGAGGGCTACCTCTATGCAGTGAGGTGGAGTAAGGTGCAGTCTAAAATTGCAGCGAAGTATAATAAGGGTTACCTATCTGCAGTGAGGTGGAGTAAGGTGCAGCTTCTGATTGCTCTGAGGTATAATGAGGGATGCCTCTGTCTGCAGTGAGGTGGAGTAAGGTGCAATCTCAGATTGCAGTGTGGTGTAATGAGGGTTACCTCTGTCTGCAGTGAGGTGGAGTAAGGTGCAGCCTCGGATTGCTGTGTGGAATAAGAAGGGCTACCTCAGTCTGCAGTGAGGTGGAGTAAGGTGCATTCTCAGATTGCAGTGATATATAATGAGGGCTGCCTCTGTCTGCAGTGAGGTGGAGTAAGGTGCAGCCTCAGATCGGAGTGAGGTATGAAGAGGGGTGCTTATGTCTGCAGTGAGGTGTAGTAAGGTGCAGCCTGAGATTGTAGTAAAGTATAAAGAGGGGTACGTCTGTCTTCAGTGAGATGTGGTAAGGTGCAAGCTCAGATTGCAGTGAGGGAAAATAAGGGCTTCCTCTTTCTGCAGTGAGGTGGAGTAAGGTGCAGTCTCATATTGCAGTGAGGTATAATGAGGGCTGCCTCTGTCTGCATTGAGGTGGAGTAAGGTGCAGTCTCTGATTGCAGTGAGGTATAATGAGGGCTGCCTCTGTCTGCAGTGAGGTGGAGTAAGGTGCAGTCTCAGATTGCAGTGAGGTATAATGAGGGCTGCCTCTGTCTGCAGTGAGGTGGAGTAAGGTGCAGTCTCATATTGCAGTGAGGTATAATGAGGGCTGCCTCTGTCTGCAGTGAGGTGGAGTAAGGTGCAGTCTCAGATTGCAGTGAGGTATAATGAGGGCTGCCTCTGTCTGCAGTGAGGTGGAGTAAGGTGCAGTCTCAGATTGCAGTGAGGTATAATGAGGGCTGCCTCTGTCTGCAGTGAGGTGGAGTAAGGTGCAGTCTCATATTGCAGTGAGGTATAATGAGGGCTGCCTCTGTCTGCAGTGAGGTGGAGTAAGGTGCAGTCTCAGATTGCAGTGAGGTATAATGAGGGCTGCCTCTGTCTGCAGTGAGATGGAGTAAGGTGCAGTCTCAGATTGCAGTGAGGTATAATGAGGGCTGCCTCTGTCTGCAGTGAGATGGAGTAAGGTGCAGTCTCAGATTGCAGTGAGGTATAATGAGGGCTGCCTCTGTCTGCAGTGAGGTGGAGTAAGGTGCAGTCTCAGATTGCAGTGAGGTATAATGAGGGCTGCCTCTGTCTGCAGTGAGGTGGAGTAAGGTGCAGTCTCAGATTGCAGTGAGGTATAATGAGGGCTGCCTCTGTCTGCAGTGAGGTGGAGTAAGGTGCAGTCTCAGATTGCAGTGAGGTATAATGAGGGCTGCCTCTGTCTGCAGTGAGATGGAGTAAGGTGCAGCCTCAGATTGCAGTGAGGTATAATGAGGGCTGCCTCTGTCTGCAGTGAGGGGGCTGCCTCTTGTTGAAGTGGAACATGAGGGGAGGAAATATACCAAGTGTATAATTTTTTTAATTTTTACAAATTATTTTTATTTTTATTACTGCTTCAACTATTTTTGAATAGGTCAGAGGGGATCTGATTTATTTAAAACTGCATGCCGCGGCTCTTTGGGATTCAATATACAGAGCTACATGCAACGAAGGCTTACCCAGTTGCCACCTTCTCATGGTGACTTGATGGGCTCTGATGCATCAATCATCACATGCATGTATATGACCTGTCAGTACAAAACTGGACCCTTGTGCAAAGTGATTTGGTATTACTTAAAGAAATGCACAATGGGAGTCAATCTGGGTCTTTTGCATGTTTTTGCAGAAATGCACATCTGGGACACAAAATGTTCATGTCCTTGAATAATTTGCCAAACAAATCTTGTTAAATGCTTAGAACCTTGACTGTGTGACCCTTGTGAAGGAACATTTTAGAGGGTTTTTTTAAATTGCAACTGGCATGACACTTTATCTTCAAATGGGCATAATTTCTACATTTTTTCAATCCTACAGTTTTCATTCTTATATCAAATTCATCAGAAAAGTTTTCAGATTAAAAAAAATATTTGCATCTCCAAACAGGGAAATATTGAGGAAGAACTGGTTTTGGGCCATGTCTTTACTTCTTGTTGGGGAGAAGCAATGTGAAATAAGCATCTTGCTCAAGGATGCAACTTGGTATCTGTGAGAGCAGTGATGGCACGCTGGCGCTGTGAGCCCATGTCTAGTCACACCACTCCCAGGGAGTGGAGTTTGTGCTGGTACCTGACAGCATCTTATCTGTCCATCACTGTGTTTGTCATCAGGTACCAGGGAAGGATGATCAAGTGGCACAGTGATCAGAGGGTAAAGTGTAAAGTGCTTTGAGACCTAGACATGGGTGAAAAGTTGCTATATAAAACCATATTTTACAGGTAATGCAGCTGAACAGCATTTCTTTATACATTGTGATATCAAGAATCACCACATCTCCATACATAATTTGTAAACGGCGAATAAGTCGGGAAATTTGGTCCTGCTCTTACTTTCATTCCAACGATTTTGTGATCTATGGCCTTTCGTAGCCTACAAAGGCTGATAGGCTGTACAACCTCACTCTTCATTCATTCTGGCTGTATGTGACCATCCATGAGAACAGGCTAAAGTAGGAAAAGTGACAAAAGGAGATGTTTCAACTTCAACATTTCTTTTAGGATTTTTTTCTTTCTTCTCAGTGATGTAAAGTGCAGGAAAATGTATGCCTGACTTCGTGCGCTAGTGACTTTTAACCCAACATAAATTATTTAGCTACTTTAGTCGTGTTTCTCATGCCTGATCACACATGTTAACCCTCACTCTGCTATATGTGGGGCTCTGTGGCCGAGTGGTTAGCGAGCTTAACCTGCTGTGGCTCACAGGTAGTGGGTGCGGGGCTGCCTCATATCTGCAGTGAGGGGTAGTGTGGGGCTGCCTCATATCTGCAGTGAGGAATAATGTGGTGCTGCCTCTTTCTGTAGTGAGAGGTATTGAGGAACAGTCTCTGTGGCCGAGTGGTTATCGCGCTGGACCTGCAGGCGTTTGCAGCTGTTGGGTGCAGTGTTCGAAGCTGCCCGGATTCTAGAGTTGCATCCTTGAGCAAGATACTTTACTCACATTGCTTCTCCCCACCCAGGAGTAAAACAGGTACCTGTGAGAACCGCGTTTGAAGATTGTGAGAGATAACTTTGGTGCGTTCATCCGCAGCCTGGTTGCATGCTCCCCAGGGTGTTGAGATGGTGTTGGAATGATACAAAGAGGTAGCCTGGTGACCAGGGGGTAAATGTGTGCGGTTTGAGCATCTATCAATATAAAACAAAAGCACCTTTACCTTATATGCTGCAAGGTCATGCCTGGGCCAAGCTGTTTTCGCAGCGTATGCTGCAAGGTCATGTCTGGGCCAAGCCTGTTTTCGCAGCGTATGCTGCAAGGTCATGCCTGGGCCAAGCCTGTATTTGCAGCATATGCTGCAAGATCATGCCTGGGCCAAGCCTGTTTTCGCAGCGTATGCTGCAAGGTCATGCCTGGGCCAAGCCTGTTTTTGCAGCATATGCTGCAAGGTCATGCCTGGGCCAAGCCTGTTTTCACAGCATATGCTGCAAGGTCATGCCTGGGCCAAGCCTGTTTTCGCAGCGTATGCTGCAAGGTCATGCCTGGGCCAAGCCTGTTTTCGCAGCGTATGCTGTGAGTGATGGTGGGGGAAGGTTGGGAAATGCCAAAAATTACCCCAAAATTTGCATTAGCATTTTCTTATAACAAGGACATTGGATTGGTCATTGCTTTGTTGTGAGTACTTTGGATATAAGTTTTGCAAAAATTTGTTGGACAGTTAGAAGGGTAAATAGGTGTCTTGTCTTGTTCTTTTTATAGCACTGACAGACCCAACAGTCCCAGTTATGATGTCAATTTTAAGGGCTAAACTGATGGTGTCAGTTTCCCTCTGTAGAACTCTGGATGCTGGTTAGATAGAGTACCTTGTAAAACCTCATTCATTCATTCTTTATCATTTATTTATTAATTCATTCATTCTTTCTCTCATTTATTCATTCATTCATTTTGGCCATATGTGAAACAGATGGTAGCAATGTTTCCTTTTGCAGAACTCTGGATGCAGGCCCAATGAAGTATCATGAAAAAACTCACTCATTCATCTTTCATCCATTCTTTCTCATTTACTCATTCAATTCAGTCTGTCTCATTTGTTTATTCATTCATTCTGGTTGAATGTGAAATTGATGGTTGCAGTGTTTTCCTCTGCAGAATTCTGGATATGGGCCTAATAAAGTACCCTGTAAAAACTCACTCACTCATTCACTCACTCACTCACTCACTCACTCACTCACTCACTCACTCACTCACTCACTCACTCACTCACTCACTCACTCACTCACTCACTCACTCACTCACTCACTCACTCACTCCTTGTGGCAGTATGTGAAAGTGATGGTTGCACTGTTTCCCGCTGCAGAACTCTGGGTGTGGGCCCAATGAAGTACCCTGTGATAAGGCCCTCATTGGCTTCGCGCAGCTCTCCATCAACGACCCTAGAGACCCTCAACCCAGCCAGCGGCCTGCCACCTAATGGTTTCAACCAGCCTCCTCCCCTTTTGTGATCTGGCTGCTGGTGTCTGGCGCTCTATTTGTTGGCACGCTTGGATGAGACCCCGCTATTTTGAATCATCTCGCCCTTGATGCTGAGCCGAACAGATGTTTCCATGTGATACAGTTAGATTGGCACACCCGTACCCCTCTTTACGATGATCAGATGCATCTGTGATGGAAATCTAGACCTGTTGACGTAGGCAGGCAGGCGATGGTTTTTCACACCACGTGAGTTGGTCACCCCAAGTCCTGTGGTATTTTCTTCAAATTCTTCCTGAGACAATCTGCTGATTGGAGCGAATGGCTTAAAACCAGTAGATAGAATGTGGTTTCTCCCAAAGTTGTTGTCTATTTGGAAAGATACTGATGTCGCCCATTGGTGCTCAGGTGAGGACAACTGCAACAAAAAAAAGTTGTTTTCTTATGGATGCTGCATTGTGTAACCATAATAAACTAGAAAGACTTCTTGATGTTGTCAACATCATGCCTGGTGGAAATATTTCCAGATGTGTAGCAATGGGCTCAGAACAGCTTTTCAAAATCTTGCAAGAAAAAAAGTTGACCATTTGTTTCTTCATGACTTCTGTTGTTGTTTCCTGGAATGATAGAAAAAGACCCCCGAAAAATGACAAACAAGGGAATAGGTGGATCTCATGCCTCTGTGGCTGCAACTTTTGTAGAAAAAAATGTTGTGTAACCAACAGCAACAAAAAGATATACACTGGAAATGAAGAAGCCTGTTAGCATTGAAATTTCCCTCTTTTTTTAAATGTCTTTTTAGGTAAAACGCGGTTTTAAAAGATTATAGTCTTGCGGACACTGGAGTGAAATGCCTATGTGAACAGGTCTAGAGTTTCCCAACTTTCCAGGTGGGGAAAAGAAAAACCACTTGTTCGTATAGAGCCACTCTAGCCATCAGGTGCATTTTGATATTGTCACTGTCATCAAATTGTTCTGAATACATATTTTTTAATGGCCTCATTTGCCAAGAATTAATTTATTTGTGATTTATAGCTGTTGACTGTGAAAAGGAAAAAAAGATAGTGAGTTGTTCATGAATAGTGATTTCTGTGCTTCAGCTAATTGTTAATTTGCAATGAGCCGTCTTGAACGATCATAACAGTATGACATGATGGCCAAGTTAACAGTATTTCTGTCACTTCCATCTCTTCGTTGCATGCTTTGTAATGTGTTGTGATATGAAATTAAGATTTAAATAATCAACTGAATTGTAAAACCATATAGCTCTTTTTTGCTAAATGGTAGTTTGAATATGTTATGATTCATTCAGAATTATGTTGGACAATCTGCTTTTTTTCAATGAATTTGTTCAGTGCATACAGCTCATCAAGGCTATGAGCAAATCACCTCCATGTTTTTGATATATTCAAATTTGTTTAAGCTGGGAGTGGAAAGGTCATGCTTTCTGCCGAATTAAGTTGCATATCATATCAGCATGGAATGAAATGAGATCTCTACAGAAGTGAATTGTACTCAGATAACTGGAGCATTGCAATGAATTTGCTTTGTACATACACCAGATTTGTTGTCCAGGCTGTGCTCATTTGGATTTTTGTGGAATTGGAGGCATTTCAAAAATCATTCCCCCTCCTCTTCCATGTGGAGCAAAATTCATCCATCCATCTTACTTCACACTTGTAAGGTTCCTCCATGATGGATACACCTGTCTTCAGCATAATGTTGGTTTGTGTGAAAACAATTCTTTACAGATGGGCTTCCATAGCAGTTGGGTGGTTTTCTAAGCAGCTTGAAGTAGATGGTGTGATGATTGCCAAAAGTATTTTCACACACACTCCAGTTTCCAGACACGGTGTCATTTGAATGATTTCACACTTCATCTGTACAAATCTGCATGCAAGGAGAGGTGGTTCATGTGGTCTGTCCTCAAGCTGAGAAGCTGAGGCTGGGTGTAGTTGTTTTGCTACACCATAGCTACAGCAAGCGACCACTTGACCAGCGATGTTCAGTGCCAGGAGTGAAGTCAAGTGTGCTCATTCAGTTGCTATTTCTCCTGCTTGGAATGCCAGCCCAGCTTGTTGATGTAGTGGTTTTGGTCTTGTGTTATAATGTTGATACTCAAATGGCTGCCGCAGCTTTGTTTTTGTAGTTCATGGCTCAGAGTAGATGTTTTACAGTGGGTTCTTCTTTTTGACTAATTGCATGTTAGATTTCAATGGAGCACAGCTGTGAGTTCTAATTTGTTCCAGAAGCAGTGATCGTTACAACGTTCTGCTTTAGATTTGCAGGATACAATGCCGGCATTATGCCAAATGCAGAAAGCATCAGTTCATGTAAAATCTATGTATAGATTATGTTCATTCTGGCATGTGTCTGTGAAAATTCCAATCAAAACGTCAGTGCTGCATGTTGCAGCAAATCTTGACGCTCATGGTTTCCTGCACCATATTGATTTTGGTTGTGATATGGGGTAAACATTCATGTACATATGTATGCATTTCCTGTTTGACATTGGATAATTGTGTACATGCTACTAGTACTGAATAGTTGTTTTCATTGAACAACTACAGTATTCTCTCTCCAGAATCTACTCCAAAGAAACTTGAAGCTCTGATTGCTTTCTGTAATAGATGCATTTCTACTTGGATGGCAGTGGCATGTCATCTTTGACATAATTCAGGAATGAATTTGATGTACCCTGTATGCAATGAATAAAAGGGAATTGTATCCCCAGATGCAGTGATGTTTTTAATCCTCCAAAAGAACCTGTAACTGTTCATCAACTTTCAAACACTAAATTGAACACCATGGAATGAATATCTAGGCTTGAAAGTTTGTGTACAGAAGTAAATGGTCCGTTTAGTTGGACTGAGGAAAGAAGAAAGAAAACAGAAAACAAGGACATTCAAGTACTTATTCATGCAGTTTACAGTATTATAAATCAAAATAATTTGGTGTATACATGTTTGCTTTCTAGTGATTGTCATGCTCAAAGGCCTTACATACAGGCTATTAAACATGAAAATCACTAAAAGCAAGATCTTGCGTAGGAATCTAGTGGGAATATCTACATGTGCAAAACCCACATGTGTGTGTCTACACACACACACAAATGTGTGTGTATAGAAATAATAAATAAATTATGTACAACTCCAGACAGCCAGGTGTTGTAGAGGGCACCCACAGAAGCCTCCTCTCTTGGCTGGATGACAGGAGAACGCTGCTTCTCCCAGCTTCGAGCCTCAGACCCTTGGATCCGAGGCTCACAGGTGCAACGCTCTAGCCATCGTGCTACTGGTGGCCCACTGTCAATACCAGTGATGTTGAACTATATATGCATGTCTTTCTCACTGAGACAAGTAAGCAGTAATCTCCCTTGCCTGCACCAACCTGCAGGAACAATCACCGAACCACTATATTTATTCTACCAGACGTGGCATTTTTCTATTCCATTTCTATCAATACAAAATACATGAAAACGTTACTCTTTGATGATACAGTATTTCCATGATCATAAAATGATCATAGATGTAGTACAATGGCAAATATTTGATCTAGATTAATGCTACCAATCCTTAAATGCTATTTGCAATGTTTAACTGTTCACATCTGCTATTGGCCCAAACCCCACTTATCAAAGAAAGAAATGCATGTGTATGGTCAAGAAATGAACAATACATTCACAATAGCCCCTCAAAATCTGATGACAAAACTGCTGAAGATGCAGAATGTAGCTGCTGGAGTGGTCACAAGAACTGGGAAGCCTCTGTAGGCTATGTAAGGTAATTAAGCACGAAAATCACTCGAACAGTTGAGAGTAAACACTAATCAAGTGGCGTTGTACGGCCAATGAGCATTAAAATAGGTTAGAGTAAAGGAAAATCAAGTTACAGTGTCCCTAGTTATTTGCCTCTTATCAATCACATACAGAGACACAGTGGGTCTATTCTGACCCCCAACCCACAGGGGTCTTCACAATGGGAATTTTTTGGTTTATCTTTTGAAGGACCAGAGGCCTAGCAAGAGAGGTATCTCATTGTATCCATGCTCCTGTTTGAGTTTTACAAAGTCCAGAAGCCTTGTATCTTCAGGGAACAATCACAATAACTAGTAGAGCATGAGCAAGCCAAATCACAATTTCCCTATTTATCTGCCTCATCTGAACGTCATAGGGAGATGCAGTGGGTCAATTTTCACCCCCAACACACAAGGGATTCAGGGTTTGGCTGCAGATGTGATTCAATGCATGTGTGTGTGTATTAGTTGTTCAGACACAGCAACAGTTGCTGCACAGTCACAACACAGTGCCCACACCCAACATGGGACAGGCACAACATTTCAAGGATCTCAGTTATGGATGGGACTTGTCACCGTCTGGCTGGCAAGTGACCAACACGGGCAAGTCTGGTAGCCCCGTGGCAGGTCAGATGGTTTCAGGGCAGCCTGCAGTGGCCAGGTAGCCACTCTAGATTTCCCTAGTTATTCGCCTTTTAGGAATCTTACAAAGAGATGTGGTGGGTCTATTTTTACCCCCAACCCACAGGGGGGTGAACTCAGACAAAACTCATGAAGACAATGCAATATACAACATTCTTTTATGCATTGTTTCATATACAACAAAACAAGGTGACAAATGCAATTTAAAACAAGAAGGGCAAAGCCCATACAACTCACATGCTTGACCTTGACATGACCTTGACCTTGAGGTGACCTTCAAGGTCAACCAACTAAACCAGCAATGACATCATACACTAAGACATGCTTTACACATTTTTCCTACAAAAAAACGTGGCCTTGACCCAAGGTCAAGGTCACCCAAGGTCATGCAACACAAAGCTGTTAATTCAAGACATAGGAAGCACAATGGTGCTTATTGGCACTTTCTACCATGAAATATGGTCACTTTTAGTGGTTCACTACCCCATTTTGGTCACATTTCATAAGGGTCAAAGTGACCTTGACCTTGATATGTGACCAAATGTGTCTCATGATGAAAGTATAACATGTGCCCCACATAATTATTAAGTTTGAAACAGTTATCTTCCATAGTTCAGGGTCAAGGTCACTTCAAAATATGTATACAATCCAACTTTGAAGAGCTCCTGTGATCTTGACCTTGAAGCAAGGTCAACCAAACTGGTATCAAAAGATAGGGCTTGCTTTGCCCTATATACCATATATAGGTGAGGTATCCAATCTCAAAAACTTCAGAGAAAATTGGGAAAATGTGAAAAATGACTGTTTTTTAGACAACATTTATGGCCCCTGCGACCTTGACCTTGAAGCAAGGTCAAGTCACTATGTATGTTTTTTGACGCCTTGTCATCATACACCATCATGCCAAATTGGGTGTTGATAGACTTAATAGTCTCCGAGAAAAATCCAACGTAAAAGTTTTTCACGGACGCCCGGACGGACGAAATGGGTGAGTACATAGACTCACTTTTGCTTCGCATGTGAGTCAAAAACAAACTTTTCTTTCATGAGAAGTATTTACATTCATGGTCAAACTACCCCTCCATGCTTTCCTTGTCAGACACCCACAGTCTGCACTTCTTCCCAGGCATATGACAGACACTCATACAGAATGAGGGACACCCAAGGTCATGACCTAGGTAGCCCCCACCCCTGAGTGTCAGAAAGACATTTCCTTTGAAGATAATCAGTCATCTCACTTCTCTAAATTTCTTGTCCTCTTGCATTCATGGTCAAACTACCTCTCCTTGCCTTGAGCACCAAGAATGCCTATGACACAGAACCTACCAAAGTGTCCATCTACTGGTTGCCATTTTCCAAACGTCATACAAGACCTTTCCTATAGCTGCTCTCCACTTTCCATTAGTGTAGTGTCACAGCTGGTATTGTGGAAAGTGGCTAAATGTACCAGCAGACAGTTTAATAATAATTGAAAAAAAGAATTCCTTCCTCAGTCACTACTCTTACTAGTCTTAGGGAACAAAGACACCACACACAGGATGAAACTTAAAAGAATTTAATCAGGCAGTTTACATTTGCAGCACAAATCCACAACACCCCTATGCCAAAGCACAAACAGCAAACTTCCACCGCCACTGCTCAAACTACATCCCCTTCACCATCCCAGCACAAATGACAAACGTTCCTCCGCCAATGCACACATCAACACTCAAAATGCAAGACTCTTCAACATTTCAACATCAATGCACATGTCAAAAACGGCCTATAGCCTACATCAAATTGCAGACTCACGTAATGGTCTGTCGCCCAAACAATCTGAAATATAACCAGAAAACAAACTATAACTTCCGTTAAAAAGAACAATGAAACAGAATGAGAAAGATAACTTATAGTCGCGACCAATTCGAGACAGTAAGAGAACAAAATGGATATTCTTACCTCCCAAGATTAGGAGTACTGGTACAGGTGATGCAGTCCCCAACAGAAACACAGGCACTACACGTCGCCAAAAGAGGCAGGCAACACAACGTCGCCAAAAGCAAAACAGGCAACACCAAGTCACCAAAAGAAAACCAGGTGACACCAAGTCGCCAAAATAACCAGGGCACAAGCCCACCTGGAGATAACCCTCTCCAACAGCCACACAGCGGCCTACCAGAGTAACAGAACTCTCTCTCTCTATCCCGCTAACAGGGAACAAGCCCACCTGGAGATAATCCTCTCCAACAGCCACACAGCGGCCTACGAGAGTAACAGAACTCTCTCTATACCACTAACAGCCGCACTCGCTTTCCAAGAGTCATCTCACTCTATCAAAACTACTCTTTACATACAGTACTGCCTAAAAAAAAACACCCAACAAAATTGCGAAATTCTCGTGCCATGGAGAATACGCACGTGCAACTGGCACGAAAACACGAGAAAATGCCTTCACAAATGAAACAATTGTAGCATACCATGCTCCGCTAACAAACTAATTAGATGAATGCATGGGTTTCATGTTCTATCACTTTTTGCACGCACAACAGTTACAATCAAGGCAGAGTAAATAATTAAAGAACAATATAGAGAAACCAGTGAACAAGTTTGAGTCGTGACATGTAGCAACAAGTCATCTCTTTTCCCTCCTAATCTCATTTGATGAAATTTGGACCCACCAGTGGTCTCGGCAAAAGTAGTTGCTCTGCATATTCCTTTGGGCCCCGCAACCTGACAGATGTATGGGATGAAACTGACTGGATGGATGTAAAGTTTATGCATGGGATAAAATCATGTTGCATAAGGAACTACGCAACCCAAATCCTGCACAACTCCACTGTTCTTTTTATGCTTACAAATGTCAGGCCTACACAGCAACAGGGTCCCAGATGATTCAGTATTTGGCAAATCAGGTTCATTGCACCCCAAAATGGTGGTACAGAAAAGGCATGCTTAAAAGCAGAAGACAACACCTTCTCAGAATTGCCAGACTGCAATTACTGGGATTGTTAAAGGTAAATAACAGAATTAAAAAAGTGATGGGAATACTTTACAAAAGCCTTTCATACTCTTCATCCCATGTCCAACCCAACTCTTTCCTCTAACTCCATGCTAGAACTTGTGATGCACAGAACAAGCATTCACTAAATAAAGATCTACATGTGTCATCCTAAAGAGGACAATCACACCCTGCCAGCAAGTTTATTTTCTTTCTTCAGTGGGTTTGACTTTAACCGATGCATACCTTTTCAATGTGCCACACAGGCCATTCACATTACCACCACCTACTTCCTCTAACATTTTGGATTTTTTTTATGTGGCCCTGTATGGCAGAGGGAGGCACACGGAGCCTCAAGCAAAATTGAGCAAGGCAATTATAGTGGGTAGGTGGCCTAGGCATGGATTTTGAGATCCTTCTATAAAACTATTCTGTGGCCACTCTTTAACAATAAATGAAGATTTTTGGCTAACTGAAGCTTATGAAAATAGTGGGGGTTTTCATGTATTTTAACGATAGTATGTTGATAGTTGTGAGGGAAAAAAAGAAAAAAAAAATCCAAGTTTGACCAAGCTCTCTTTGACAAAGTTTTCCCCTCCAATGTTGACACTCAAGAATGCACCATGCATGACTTAGCACCAATCCAAGAGTCTCAAAATCGGATATTACAATCTTACAAAACATGACATTGTCTTTTAGAAATGCTTCGAGACACAACATCGATCGAGGAAATGTTGTGACTTTTGGTGGTGCAGTATAATAAAGTTGATCAACTCACAGGGCAACAAAACTGTGCAAGTAATTGTGCATCCTTTCCTGGAAAACAGTCTCATAGTAATATTTCATACTTGTAGACTGAAGTTGGTTTGCTTGTGGGACACTCTCAGAGGGCGTTCAGTATTCCTCTACTACATTATTAAAAAAAACTGCACAAACCTCACTCACACAAATGAAACTTCGAAAAAAGAAAACTAAAGGACATATATACATGTTGTATAAAGAAGGTATCTTTATGCCACATCACTGTTAGCAGTCATGCATCTGATATTCCATCTGCCATCACCTCTGACCCATGTCCAACCCATCACTGACTAAACGCTTGTCCAGCTTGGAGCATGTCAGTTCCATCCCATCAGTTTCACATTTTCTATGCGGGACCCCAAACCTCTTGATGGTTGGTGGAAATGTCCCCCACTCTGCACCCGTCAGGATCCAAGACTCAGCTTCTTGATGAAGATCCACCGTCACCCTGGCCGGACTCCAAGTCTCTAGGCAACTTGAAGTAGAGTCTCACCCAAAGGAAAAACAAAACCTTGGGTGTCAGTGCCTGCCAGGGGTAAATTCAGTTCTGTTGCCAATTGGCTCATGCTTTAAAAAATCAAAGAATCCTATTGGCTATTATCTTTACACCAGGGAAAAGTCAAAACGTCACCATCCTTGCATGACTGGTGTAATGTCAAAACGTTACATAGACCAAAATACTTATCTTTCACACCCTTTGATTATCTTCACCCACTTACAACTTTTTCCCACCAGTACCAAAAAAGGCCTTCCTGAATTAGATATCAGACATGTTGATGATGGTTTCAGTTGCACATGCCACTAACTTAATCCAACCTACTCCCTTTTATTTCCATCCGAACATCAAATATATCTTAACTTTCCTGGGTATGATCTCCCCCACCCACCCACGAGAAACAACTCCATCTTTTACAAGCCCACATATTCTTACTTATATCTTCATTGCTGTTCTTCCCACTAACCCAGCACCAGGACCATCATTCTCCTTTCTCAGTTCCTCTGCCTGCATAATCTCTGCTAGTGCTAACGATTCCATGA